>CABFVX010008120.1:14269-26208 GCA_902151425.1 Timema shepardi | reverse complement strand
CCTATCTTGAGCTAGTTCCATCCTGTCCACTTCATTACACCCTATACCTATCTTGAGCTTGTTCCATCCTGTCCACCTCATTACACCCTATACCTATCTTAAGCTAGTTCCATCCTGTCCACCTCATTACACCTTATCCCCGTATTAGGATAGTTTAATCAAGTGTATATCACTACACCTTATATATTTCAGGTTATTTATAATATTATAATTCCATCTTCATCCAAAGATAAGAATAGGGTTATTAAAAAGATATAACTTGAGAATAAATATTACTAAAATAAAAGTCTCAAGTAAAGCTATTAGATTCAAAAATCTCCATTAGGTGATATTAACAAAAACTGATGAAAAAAAAAGATAAATCCATTAATAAATTAGCGTTGTTTATAAAGTTAAAGCTTTATTATAAAACAAACAACTATGGAACATCCAACTTAAATATGGCCATAATAGTTGTAAAATAAAATATTCTAATACTGACACAGCTTTTACAGAAAAACTTTCTGAATGGTTGTAATTTTACATACTACTTATCCCTGTAAATAATAAAAGCGTTACGGATAGGCAAATACATCAGATTACTATGTATCGGTTTCATGTCATTTGAATGTTATTTTTTCAACACTTCACTTGGGATTTGGTTTAAATTATTGAACAATGTTTGTTGTTGTGTTATTAAACCTGAATATGAGTCGATGTTGTAGGCTATCCAATCACTCTAGATATACAGTCCATTCACGGTAATTTCAACCACTCGTGGACAAACCTTAAACATCTAAATAGACTAATATAAAGAATTTAAGTGATCTGTCTCACTGGATGTTAATCAATTGTTGGTAAAACCATATCACATTTTATTAATCACTTATATAATAATATAAACCTAATAATGTGTAGAGTTATAAATAGGTGTATTCATATAAATATATATAACTATTATAACCACCATTTATCCCAGTAATAATAGTCGGAGAGTTACAAGAGAGTTATCAGTGTATTTTATTTGACACAAATATAGTGGATGTACAATGCCAATATATAAATATAACATAGGTTATAGCGAGAAATGTCTAAGACATCAATATGTATCATATCGCATCGTTAGATAAGCGAGTCAGCAAAAAATATTAGAGTCAGAGACTTAGAACATAGTATAATGTCTCAATAAAGGACTTGACCATCCTATTTAGGTATGGCAATATTAATATAATACCTGTTTTATATAAACTCAACTAGAATGACCAAGTTATGAACATTACAATAATTCTACAAGATATTTCTTTAAAGGTCAAAATGCCGAGAAGTTTAATATCAGAAACATTATTAATTATTTAAGCTCGTATTTCATTCAGGTAAATTTGACTAGAATTTTTGTCTCAGAAACATTATAATAACCATCCAACATGGTATTTCATGAAAGATAAAATTTACAAGAACGTTTGCACTAGAAACAATATTATAATTTAACTACATCTTTCATTAATGGTAAAACTGACTAGAATGTTTATCTCAGACACATTATAACAATTATTCGACATGATATTTCATGAAAGGTAAAATTAAAAAGAACGTTAATACCAGAAACCTTATTATAATTTAACTTAATATTTCATAAATGTTAAAATAGACTAGGGAGTCTATCTCAGACACATTATACGAGTAATAATTATCCAACATAATATTTCACAAACCCAAATTTCTAAATCAAACACTCGTCACCAAACGTAATTTACCATAAATACGAGAATTGGTCAAATTGATGAAAGTCAGGGAACATGATATAAAACGTGACATTTCACTAACACCAAGTTGACTATCGCGTATAAAGTGTTAGACTTCAATACCACGCAACAACTAATCAACAATGTCTTACAATGATAAGCTTGCGCACCGAAGAGGACTTTAACATTAAATAGAGCTCCCCAACAATAAATAAAATGAACGGCGTAGCCTATTAAAAGCAACATATTATAGGTGAATAGGGAGAATAAAACTATATATATATTATAGACTCAAAGATATCAGTATTCGGCGAGGACAGTATGCTACAAAAATATATAAATATTTATTTTGAAAGGGCGTTCAAAGACAAATATACAAATATCAAACTTGCTCATCACTTATGGCAACAACTTACAGGCATTTACGTAAATAAAATAACTTAAAATACAAAAAGTTTTGCCCACAGAATAAGGCAAAAACAACAAAGTTAGAAGTAAGTGCCCTGTCCAACCATTATTCCCAAAGAGTCAGAAAGAACAATACAAATTGAGGCAGTCAGTATCCCAAACAATCGCTTAATGCGTAAATGCCAACTATCAAGTGTGCGTTTCTCATACAAATATAAAGGGTAACGTACCCGCGATCAATCTTAATGTCCCCAAAATATGTTTCCCAACTAAAGCCCAAACAAACTGATCAGAGCAGAGGTAAAGCGTGACTCAAGGTCAGACGCCTAATGGCAAAATAGGAAAACAAATTCACAAATGAACAAAAGCAAGTTCCCATAACAATAAACTTAAAATTAAAATGCGGTCACAGATTAACCACGCGGATACCCAACAAAACCTCTTCATGATATAACATTTAAATTTGTAGACCCAAATAAACAATTTTGACAATAACCCCCATAATTATCCAAAATAAAATGTTGATGAATTTAAATAACCATTAGTTTTGTTGCCGCTCTCACCTTCTGCAAGTCTATGACACAATGAGAGGTGATATAGGCGAAACATCTCAATATATAATCGGCAAAACGAACAGACATGTCCCCAGAGAGTAAAAGGGGAAAGGAGGAGAAATCTGAGTGGTAGGACGGCGCGGGAAAACTACTGGTCGACTAGGGAACTAAGGGAAGGTTCGAGAACCGCCTAGGTGGTGGAAGTGGCAACCACGCACGCCGAACTGCCTTCAATAATTTTATCAATGGGTGTGACTTTATTCTCGAGCAGAGGGCAGGAACAGACCTCGGCTCAGTTCTTGGAGGGGTGGATTAGAGAAAAGAGATACGTGCACACCTGCACGAGAGCTAGAGTTCAACAGGGCAGATGGTAAGTTTTACCCCATTTGTTTGTCTAATTTACATGTAGCTCGTTTCAATATTTGTGTAAATGTTTAAATAGGATTATCTTTTTTATCACCACGTCTTACTAACCGTTTGGGTTATACTCTCTTATACTAATTACGCTAATGTACTTAGGGTTGAGGAATATTACATTTATAGGAAGTATACCCACATTTGTGTAGAGTGAGAGTGGAATACCATGTTATATAACAAAACCTAACTTTCACTTGAAGAGTTAGTGGAAGGTTGGGATATTTGAGCAAAAAATTATATATTTCTTTCAGATATTACTGTAACATTAGCAATACTATATAATGCTACATCATTTCTACCCGCCCCAAATAATCCAATAAATATGAACCTTCTGCAATAAGAGCACTAGTAAGACTTGCTAGTTTACTTGAATACTACCCACTCCTAATAATGCCGATACTCATAGAGATCATGCAATATCAAAGATTACAAAACTTACTATTTTTGATATATATGCTTTAATCACACACTGTATCTTCTGGATTAGTACAGGTTCCATAACCAACCTGTTCACACCAAATTCTAAAATGAAGAGGAGTCCTAATAAGCTATGAAGCAATGAACAACATGTTCCAATAGAGGGATCCATAAATGTACTGATTGAAACAGCTAGGCTACAAATGGGCCACTCATAATCTTGAACTGCAACTAGCCCAGTGGCTGGTGTACGTGATTTGATGGACGTATTTAGATTCAACAGCCAACTCACCATGTGTCTGGCGTACATGACTTGGTGTCGAAACGAGTTTGGCAGCTGATAACTAGAGAGTGCTGTTAGCACGTGTTAGCCGTGCGGTATTCGAGTTTTTATATGAAAACTCCCATCTCTTTACCCATCAACTAGACCTATATAATGAGGGAACTCAGCAAATATGATTGATTATTACAGCCGAAACTTCTGCAAGAAGTCCTGTCTTGGACTTGTAAATAATCAGCTAGTATAGTGGACTATTATATCCAATTATAGGTCTTTGTCTGGACTTGGAAGTTATCACTCTAGGATGGCAATATATAAACTTCATATATTATAGTGATTATTAAAAATTTAAACAAACTTTAATAGGTTTGAGTGTTTTGAACACTTAGATTAATTATATAATTGAAATCATTCAGTGTAGGCATCTGTAATTTCTCACTAGTAGATTTATTTTTCAAAGTAAATTTGTTTATGGAACACTTAATGTTTTCGTTTGCCACTTGGGTGCTAGTCTCTTTGTAATTTTTAGAGATGACAATATGTAG
Organism: Timema shepardi; assembly: GCA_902151425.1. Taxonomy (NCBI): domain Eukaryota; kingdom Metazoa; phylum Arthropoda; class Insecta; order Phasmatodea; family Timematidae; genus Timema; species Timema shepardi. Next base: position 21,866 of record CABFVX010008120.1, on the reverse strand, counting down.
CAACTTTTGATTCTTTTTCTAGCTTGGAATATTTAGTTTAAATATACATTTTTATTGCTATTTTGGTTACCAATAATAGTTTGTACTTTAATATTTGATAATGTTTCTATTATAGGTAATATTTTTTAGTCGTATTTTCTTTGGAGAAAATATTAAAGTAATTAATTTTTGTTGGCTTGGAAGTTAAAACTTTAACATTTTAAAAATTCGTTTAGTGAAAGTTTAAGAGAGTTTTGTGAGTATTCTATTGTAATATTGCTTTGTTTTCTATTATAATGTTAACTATTAACATGTCGGAATCTTATAAATTATTTCAAAGGTGGTGGAAGTAATAGTCCCACAGAAATTTGAGTTTTGTCAGGAAGTCAAACATTTTTGTAATTTATCAACATCAGAATTTATAATTCAATTTAAATTTAATCTTAAAATTTAAATTTGATAATCTAAATTTACCATGGGGATTCAGGCGCTTTGTTAAACGTTTAAAAAAGGCTATTTAAGTTATTTATTACAATATTAACTGATTTGTTTATTAAAAGGTCTCTTCAAGACTAATTCTTATAAATGAATAATTTACCTTAAGATTGTGAATAATAACTTAAAATGTACGGAGTAAGCGCAGTTTCTCCCATATTTATGTTTTTCAACATGCTGCAGTTGCCTTCTGAGGCCATGCATTTTTTTACCTGTGTTGTTTTGCCTTGAATAAAGAAATTAGATTTTTTTTATCAAACTTGCAAATTTTCTAATATTTGTTATAATAAATTCCCTAGATTCTAGATTCAACCCACCTTATTTTAATCTATTTATTGCGTAGCTATAGGAAATGGTGACCAGTACATTACGTAAGAGTGGATAAAGTGAGAGTAAACTAAATTAATTTCACTTTTAATGAAATAAACGATCGAAAGAATATCTATAATTAAAATCTGTCTTCGGTATGTTATATTCAGTAGTCTATACTAAAAGTATGCCAAGTTTCAACTTTATAGTCTATCCAGGGGCTTCTGGGGAGTGTTGAAATACATCACACACACACACAATATATATATATATATATACACAAACAATTTATCTTGCTGTGAATGTGGTATAAAGCTAGGCATTTTGTGTGTGGATGCAAATTTGATTGTGTGTCAGTATCAATCCAAACTTTGATTCACAGTTTTGATTACGAATGTTATAACACGGTACAGGCTTAACATATCGGGTGCGGGAGGGGGGTTAGTGGTATTGGATGGTAACATGCCTAAATATTGGGGCTGAAATTGAACCATTTGTGTGGAAGAAATTACACCCCGAAATTTTGATTTGTTTTGTTTATTTGTATTTTTTTAAACTTAGCCCTACCATATTTTGTTTATCAGATGTTAATGATGGCTGCCTGTGACCATGGTTTAATGAGTCTAACGTTCACTACTATTCTAAAACGAAACATGTAGGAAAATTTTATTAGTTTTAAATAGATTTAAAACTAGCTACATCTTTTATAATGATACCTTTAATACACAGCTTTATATTGTCAGATTTATTTCATGATTTGCCTGATTTGATTATTTCAATTCTTATTTTATGCTATAGGTATTAGTATTTTTGGTAAAAATATATTACATAGTAATACTGTTTTAAATTTTCTGCTGAAATATTAATTTCAATGTACTTTTATAAAACAATTCATACCATTGATGATATGAACTTTTTGGTCGTTTTTACTTTACACTACAAAATACTTAAATATAATTAAAATAAATTTTGCACAAAATAATGTGTCTCCTTCTTTGTTGCTCAATATGAAAAATTCTTTAGTCATCTGTAAAAGGAATTCTCTAGAATCTTATCTATTCAGTTAACTTTATATACATTTTATATTTATGACTTAATTAAGCGTTGTTATCTTTCAAAATAGCTGGAAATAAGACTACATTAATCAAAACGAAAAGCTTATTAATTTATTAAAAATAGGCAGATGATTGTCATTAAATGTTATTCATTTTAATAGGTGCCATAAGAAATAATAATTATAAGTTAGAATCCGCTTATATTTATTTCTTATATATACATACACTGCACTAATTCACAAACGGGATTAAAGATTATCTTATATATGTATTAAAGATTATCTATACTGATATTATGAAAGCACAAAGTTTAGTAACTAATCTTTTACGAAAATAAATAGAAAAAAGTAGTTTTTCTTCTATAAAATATCACATATCAATTTCAATATAAATTTTAAGAGATTATATAGATCCATAATACATAGATTCCACACACTACAAATTTTCAAGGATACAAATGCCATCAATGGTCTTATTAATTTCACACTATCTTACAAGTAAAGAAAGTATTGTGATCGTCAAAAGAATTGAACTCGAGATTTTGATGAATCTCGTCGTTTCATGACCTCCAGAATCCGAAAGAGTGGTTTTTGAATTTCCGTCTGTTTGTCTGTACCTCTGACTAGAGCCTAAGCTATTTTACCGATTGGACTAAAATTTGGTATTTAGGGTATTCATAGGGTTGCCCCCAGGGTATTTCGGAATTGTATATCTAACCTTAAAATTAAGGGTAGTTTACTGAAGGGCAAAAAGAGAAAGAGTCAATTTTATCAAAATCGGCTCTAACGATTTTGAATAAATTTCATTTAAAAGCTTCATAAATATTTTTTAAAAATGGCTACACTCAATATTTCATCAAATGACCTTAAGGGCTGCGGTCTTATGCGTAAATTTTCATATAATTTTTTATCATATCTCCGAAAATATTTGAGGTATGAAATAATTTATAATTGCAAATATGTAGATCTATTTATAATACAGATATTTTATTCGTAGCATAATTTTATAAAACCAATAACTTTCACGTTATACGCAAATATATATATTTTTTAACTTTTCGAACACAAAAGGTAAAATATTACGACCATAGAAAAAATATCAAACATGAAATGTTGTTGGTTGTTGACGTCTCATGACTCCCTGGATCCTAAAAAGTTGTTTTTGCATTGCCGTCTGTTTGTATATATGTTTAATCTTAAAATTAAAAATAGTATAATGAGAAAAATGAGAAAAAAAAATATATTTTCAATATCAGATCAAACCATTTTGATACAAATTGGTATACAGGTGTTGATTAAGATTATAAATAAACTGGCTATTTTCATTTTCCAGTGAAAATAAACTTAGGGTACTTTACATAACCGGAAATTCCCGCATCTCCACAACTATTTTAGATATTAAATAACATATCGTTGCAAAATTGTAGTGCTATTAAAAAAACTTTTAGTTGAAATATATTTTTATAAAAACTAACATTTTCTGATATATTCTCAAATTAATCAGTACAATTTTGTGATCCTTAGTTGTAAAAAGATATTACTTAAATTTTAACGCAATAATTTTCCAATGCCATAGGGTAATTAAATATAAGTAGGTTCCTCAAAAAGTTTGTGTTATTTTTCCTTAAACCTCTTACGAGATATGTTTGTACAACAATGATCTATCTTCATTTCTGACTAAATAGTCAATACTTACATTTTTTGTTGGTCAAAATTTATAATTGATGAGTTTAATAGCAATGCGATAACCTGAATATGTGCAACATCTAATAAAATTTCAAAATTTTTAATTGGAAGTCAAAATTTTAATACGAAGTCTTAACCCTAGTGAACCCAATAACGATCATTTTTATTGGTTCAAAATACAAACGAAGACATTAATTCTTTAAAAAATATAATTATACAATTTAAAACCGGGACTCAATTTTTTTTAAATATAAGTATAGTGCAATTTTTGCTTGGGTATGCCAGCGTATATTATTTATTTTCACATATACTACCGAGTTTTGAATAAATATTTCCATTGTTAAACAATAGAGCGAGAAATTCCGTGCACAGTTCCGTAACATTTATTTATTTACCGTAAGTACTTTATATACAAAAAGTTAAGTTGCTTGAAATGTTTCAGATGTTTTTAGTGAATTACTTCACTCATTAAAAGCAGATCTGAATAAAAATCATTAGTTAAAATGCTTGGGTGTGATATGTGGTCTCTTACCTTAAAATACGAAAAAGAGTTTAGGGTTTTCGAAAACAAGGTGCTCAGCAAGGTAATTGGTACAGATTAAAATTACGATACTGGGGAGAGGAGACTATTAAATAAGTATGAATTACATACCTTTTATTCATAACAAGATATTGTTAGGATAAAGTCCCGTAAATTAAGGTGGGAAGGACTTTCAGTGCAAATGCGATGGTTTTGAACCCTGTTCAGGGTGTTGAGTGGTATTCACAATGGGAAAAGACCAGTGGGAGATTGACATTATATTGTATCAAAGTTAAACATTGAAAGGAGGATAGAAGAACAAGGCCTAAACACATAAAACTTTAGATCTCAAAGCTCACAATTAAACCACAACAAAACTAATAATATTTAGGTAGATTTTGATGTACATCAGTCCCCTTCTACATCAGACGAGAGTAAATCACAAACTGGACTATGGCAGCGTGACTAGAGGTCACTTAGATACTGTTGTTGACTTTTTCTTGATTAAAACAATGTTTAAGCTTGGATTATATAGCTGCCTGCTAAAATTTGAATCCTTACTTTTGGTAGATTGATAGAATGTTATATTTATATTATATGTAATTATTTAATTATTACATACCATGGATTTTTTACATGCCATATTCGAAATAGAACCAACGGATGACTTGCTGTCCGAAGGAAGTTATGTTATGGATTTTCATTGTTCCATAAAATCAATAGATCTCGGCCGGGTTTGAACCCAGGAAAATCAGGTTTTAAATCAAGCACTTTATTTATTTTAAAAGTCTATTATTACATATATTTTTAAAACACATCTAAACCCAAAATTAATGATTAGAAGAATCAATAAAATAAAACAGAAAAAAGTGAGTGTATTTCATAATGAGGAATTATAAATGAATCTATAAAGATACATTTCCTAATACCAGCAGTTTTATCTATGTGAGAAAGATTACTTGGTTTTTTATAGAGTTTTTCCTTCATATCTATTAGTTTCAATGATTTTATATGACTTGCATTCAAATGATATATATTTTCTAGTGTGTATTTATGAAGTCTTAACCTGAAAATACCACAATTGAAAATATTGGCTAGTATAGCATACAACACCTTATCATTGGCATTTGTAAGGCCTGAACACGACCAATGTTTGATATCATTCCGTATTTTTTTTAGATTCTAAATTATTACATTTAACACCAATACTATAATCTTTAATAGGGTAGAGATAAGAAGAAAGTATACCTATCTAAATTGAAGTCCACCAAAATTAGCGTGATTAGATTAAGGGTATACCACATTTGTCATAGATAAGATGTTAAAACTGCCTCCTAAATATTTGAACATTGACTTTATCGTTTTCGACAATCCACTAGATTGTGAGCCAGACGCCTTAGACTCTATGACTAATGGTGTGACTTAATAGGTATACATAAATTAGCTGGAGATTCTTGTGAATAAAACAAATATATTACACCCAAAATGTGATGTATGGTGACTCAAAGGCCAACTATAATAATTTTACTTATATACGTTAGAGAGAGTAATTTACGACACACGCTAAAAAAAAGTTTAGGGCCAATTGCAATTTGTGGTTTACCGATACGTTATGGTTTGATTATGCATGTTGAAGCGCCGTTGCAATGGGGAGGAAGGGGGGGCTATAAATAGAATAGGGGTTGGGGATTTGCTTTCACAGAGGACGATATCGGCTGAAAGCAGAGACTTGAACTCTAGAAATCATATCGATTGGATCAATGGCACTTGTTTACTCGTTTCTTCCGTTTCAACACTTAAATGGTAAAGGAAGATCATTTACAGGTTTAAACTGTATGTCCAAACTCGTGGTCACATGGACTTGATATCAGGTTCTTCTAAATATGATTTTCCAGGGTTGAATGGACCGAGGGTGGATTATTATTAAATTGTTTCCTACTATGCCTCCAGCAAATTCAGATACATTTCCTTTAAATATACCTTCCTCATTCCTACATCATTAGTGTAGTTAAACGTGGATAGCCCAAATGGGTAGAAAAATTTATCGTACCATCAAAATAGCAACCGATGCCATTTTGACTTATTCCTTCTAACAAGTTTTCACTTTGGTATTCAGCTATTTATGGATTACTTTCTCACGATTCGATCAAAAATGTAGGCAAAAAAATATCATCATGATAAAATATCATTATAAATCTTACGTTTTGAGTTATTTATATAAAAAAAGAACTCTACATTTTTAATTTAGCTTATTTTCAACGATATTCAAACTGTCGCAGTTGTGAGGGGTGTAAGTAACTAAAAGAAACCTTTCTTAAATATGTAAAGTAATTTTTTATGTTCAAAGAGTGAACATCCAAATTTATTTAAGGGATATTTTCATGGTTTCGAAACGTCAGAAATATCGCAATGTTGAGTTTTCTTTCTTCTTCATAAATAGATTCTTTCAACTGTGTCAAATATATATATATATATATATATAAAGTAGAAGTCATCATCAAGCAAGCACGTGCTGCTTGCTAAAGTTGTTGGCATCTACAAAATAAAAGAATGACCGGCACTTTTGTTGTTGTGGAGCAAGGCTAGTAATTAAAGTTAGGCCTTACTAATAAAGATATAAACGTTAAATTCTGGTAGGAATATTAGTTTAGTGAATAATATCGAAAGGTCTAAAACAGACCATAAGCTGCCGATCTCTGTGAAATGTACTTGTGTATTTGTATTATAACCACAGAGCGCTGTTGTCTATACAATGTTAGTGTTAGAAGAGAAATTATGTTGCAGCTATTGCTTCCTTCATTTGATATATTACTCGTCTGGGCTACTTCATTTGTAGAAGAGAGTTTGAAAGACTAGCCGGTATTAATGTACCGTTGCCCAGGGAACGCCCGAATGTACTAATCGTACATAATTTCTGTGAAGGATCTTTCCATGTCCCGATGAGATGAAGTGATGGTGATAGTGAGTATGAGGGTGAGGAGCCAGTGGAAACACTTAAACATAACTTAAGCCTACCTACCAAAACCTGGTGTCCACTGGGGTAGTTCCCCTTTCGGAAAATATACCCGAGGTAGCAGCCGGGAATCTAGCCCTGGATCTCTAGACTCGTAGCCAGGTACACTTACCACTAGGGGGGCCGGTTATTCATTTAATAATGCCTCTGGTATCAACGTGAAGTTGACCTATAAAATTTAAAAATAGATTTATGTAGATTGTAGGTGTTCGTTTCATTTGAGTATATGGGAAAAACCGTAGATCTGGAAATTAATCTTGGTACTGTGGTCTTATTGAATAAAATAATAAGTAAAAAAAGAACCATTAACGAAGGGAATAGACCTTACACTAAAATAAACAATTTATACTTGCTAACAATAGCTATAAAATAATATTTTATGATACATGAATACACTAAAATCTTTTTACTTCATGATATACATATATTATAAACGTGTGAACAGTTTTTTAAACTCCATTAATACAATGGATGGAGCTGAATTACCGTCCCCCCCACCCCCTCACCAATAGTCAATTTATACTTGGGGGGGGGGGGGGGG
>CABFVX010008120.1:0-14191 GCA_902151425.1 Timema shepardi | reverse complement strand
ACGTATAGTTTTTTTTTAACGAGAATATTAGCTTTTATTCTTGTCCGATGTTGAGTGATTCGAAAACTTCATCCTGAGGACCAACCATTAACAGGTATGGGCCTACGTGATTCCAAAACTAACTGCAAAACATCTGGCGTGACTACTGAGAAGAGAAAAGGTACACTACAATTTTAATAGAAAGGACCTTTTTGAAGAAAAACATTTTTAGCATAGAATTTTTTTTTATTGCCGTGACTTACTAACTACCTTACTATCCATTCGGGTTATACGCTTATGTACTCATTACGCTTATGATTTTAGGGATGAGGAAGGTTATATTTAAAGTAAGTTTACTCATATCTGCGTGAAGGGAAAGTGTAAAATCATTTTAGTAAAAACCACCCTCAGTAAAACCTAGATCTCCCCGTCATCGGCACTTTGGTTTACTGCGAGAGTAGCACGTTAAACCCTGCGGTATTTTAATTTATCAATAGTATTATTTTATAAGTATTGATAGTGTTTATCATAATCTTTAGTTTTAGATAGCAATATTTGACGGATGGACACATTAAAGTAGAGGAATTAACTTTTTAAGCTGTCAGATAAGGTTCTTTCTACAAAAATTGTAATATATCGTACGTGCAGTAAATAGGCCTAATAATAAATGGTCGCAACAGCCAGGTGAAAAATCACCTAAGTCAATATTTTTGCTTGTTCAAATCACTGAGTTTGTGGATAATCCTAGCAACTTGATTGTGATTTTTGTTTAAACCCACAGCTCAATACCTTTTAATAAACTTCAATAATATTTTTAATGACATCGGGAATCCTATCATAATAGCTTTAATATATTCACCAATAAAATTAACTAAAGATAATATATATTCTATATAATACTAGCGTGCCACAAAATACTGCCACGATCCATTTGTTTTCTTATCACTTGTTGCAAAATACACAGTCCAATTGTTATAGCAATAATATTATCTGGCTGGCAATTTATGTTCACATATTCATACTTCAAATCACGTGATCTGCCACTGTAACTTTTGAGAGAGATTATCACTAGCTATAAAATTATAATAATATATTAAAATGCTATCTTTGTTGAAAGTAAAATAATTTTTTTTGTACCTTCTAAAGGGCCTTTCCTATGAAAGCTTTGCTGTATAATTTCAAATAAAGTTTTTTTGCGACAAAGGTCAAACAAAATCTTCCTTAAACTTTGTTATAAGTCAAAAGGGTGACAAAGGGGGGGGGGAGGGAGAAGAAAATACAGGCCCACCCTACCACATTCTTTCATTTATGTCTAAAAGTTTGCCGTTATTGTTTTGATATTTAAATATTTAAAATATTTGGAAACTACTTAGAGAGGATTTTAGAATCTTTCAATTTTTCTTCGAAAAATGTAATAGATAAATACTTTCCCAACAGGGTATTGTTTTATTTTGGCCAATGTATCATAGAAGTATATCATCTGAGAGTCTAAGTTTTAATCCACAATTGATGTTTACTACGACTAAGATTTTAATTTGAAGAAGTTAATGTCAATTTTGTTCACACTGTTAATCGTACAGCCAGACTTCCTTCCGGCAGTAACTTGATAAAATAAAATACATAAAAAAAGAAATTCCATGACTCTAGTCCGCAATAAAGCCATTCCAACCGATCCGCCACCGACTGATGAAAAGAATGCCAGCTTTTGTGGATAGAGGGTGTCATATGGTCAGCACATCTAACTTTATGAACGTTGGTCCCCGATATCTAGAATGGAGTTGTTAATTTTTTCATTCAAGAAGATACTCATTTGTCTTCATGAGACTGAGTCTTACCCTATCCCAGCCCCAATGTTTCAGATAAATATCTGGAAGGGCTTGGGATCGTACTCGGGATCTCTGGTAGCTAAGCTGGAAAAACTGACAAGTATACCACAAAGGTGGTTGAAATAAAATTAATTGTCTTTTTAATGTTAGGGTATCTTGAATAAATAGTTATCAAGATATCGAAATTTTAATTTGAGTCTCTAGGAGTCATTGGCGTTAAATTAAATTGTCAAATCTTACCTGGTTTACGTGGACACACTACTATAAAAGTAATTTTTCTCAGATTTCAAAATTTTATATTAAATATTCATTGAGAATAGCTTAAATCATATTTTGTTGGTTGGATAAACAATATAATTTAGATCTATTATAAATGTACACAGTTAAAACAGTAAGAACATAGAATGTTTTCATCATTTTCTTAATTTTCCCTGTAATTATTTATTTAGGTTTTTAAACAAACTTATTTTAAATATACTTAAACATACCTTGATTTATTTTTTTAATACACACGTTAGTTGAAATTTTAGGTCTTGTATGACAACATATTCATAACGTCATGCCTCAAATACTTTTTTTTTATTTGATTAAAATTGAATTGGCGTTTACACTGACAAAGGCGTCGATTCCATATAGTTTGATTTGCCATAGACTAGAAGGCCGGATTGCAAATCTTGGCTGGATATATTCAGATTTTTTTTTCATAATTGATTTTTCCACTCTTTAATTATTATTTTTTTACTTTTTAACTCAAGTCCGTTAGTGTATTTTTTCTTTTCACTTATCTTGGTCTCCAATTATAGGCATTATTATTATTATTTATCACCGCATATTATTACCCGCTAGGTCCATACACTCAAGTACTAATTACGCTAGTGGATTATGAATTAGGAAGGTTGCATTTAAAGGAAGTGAACAGGCATTTTTGTGGTGGGAAAGTGGAAAACAATTTAAGTTAAAACCACCCCCAATACACCCGACCGAGATTCTAACCTCAATCTCTCCATTGTCGGCAGTCTAACTCAACACGAATCTAGCACGTTAGCCAATTACGCTACCGAGGTGGGTCACGCACAGGTATGTAATGGATTAGAGAAGAGGAAGGTAAATTTTTCAGTAACTATCCCTGTAATTGTATGAAAGGGGAGTGTAAAATCAGTTAGGAAAATATTTCCCCAGTGCACTCGGCTGGGATTCGAACAGAGATCTCCCTATCATCATCAGTCCAGTATATTAAAAGGTGGGTGCTTTAGACTTAGAACATTCGACCACCGAAGTGGATTCCGTTAACGTAAATATTTTGACAGTCTGAACTGGTATTAAATTGTAGTACATAAATATAAAAGGTTAAATCTTTGGTTTGAAAGCTGATTTAAACTATAGTCTAGCAACATTGTTATGTAGAAACACAAATCCAATACAGGCAAACACCATTTAATAAAATCACTAATAAATAAATCAGTCAAAGGAATCAACATTTTACAAATAAACAGTTTAAATTTAGTTTTTAAAATTCAAATTTTACTGTTAGTACTTCAACGCTAAAAACTATTTAAATAACAAGTTTACAAAATGCTATTTTAAACATCTTAAATTGATACATATATTAAAAACTTGACAATTTAAATACTAATTTATTAATGAAAATAAGCTGAATTGATGTTTACTCTAGGATGTACGTGTTTTGGTTACTGTTGGATTATTTTCTTCTTATCAGCGCGTCTTACTAACTTTTCCAGCTATATGAATGAATTATGATTATTATTTTAGGCTAAGAATGAGGAAGTAAGTATTTTAGAGGTTATATACCCACATTTGCACGGAAGGAAAGTGGAAAAACATACAAGAAAACATATCCTCAGTAGAACCAACAGCGATTGGAGCCTTGATATCCAATTTATCAGCAGGCCAGTTTAACATGAAAGTGACGCCTTAAACCATTTGCTCACTAAAGCAGGTGGCTCAATTTAATTTTGTAACACCAATACAAACTGTACAAATGCACAAAATACTTTTTTTCCCATGCCCAAGTATCATTACGTAATTTATTTTAATGGCTATAAAACTAAGTTCCGTGGAAAGGATAATTTGTGTTGTGGAGAGAAGCAATTAGTGTTACCGTGATGCATAGTAAAGTGCCCCATTAAAATAAGCTGAAATATTTAATGTTCTGAGCTTGCAATTATACGTGTAGAGCCAACTAATATGTGAAATATTCCCACACGTACAGTGGTGATACTGGAATAAAATCCGATTAAGGGTGGAAAAAAATGACAACCTGGATATGGGTATCGAAGCAGGTGCCTTTGTAATTGCGGGCCAATGCTATAACACTGAGTAATCCTGGTTAATATGATATCCAGAGCCTCCCTTTGAAGTAAAATGTCTCTGGTTCTATTCCATTCCATTCACATTCATCAAACACGATTAAATATACAGAATGTTCGGAAACTCATCACCCAAACTCAACACAGTGTTTGTTTGAACCAAAAGTAATACAAAATTAATGTACGCTTAAATCCGGAAAACTATGCTATTACCATTAAATTATATTCAAAATTTAGATGTACAGCGCCGGTAGAGCAAAGATGTTCAAGCATGAGTGTACAACAGGTTGCGTAGGAATTAGGTGCACGGGACTAAACACCTCTACATCTTAAAGCATGGCAACATAACATACCACAGTTAATAGTAAACAACACACCAGTCCATCTAGAAATGCAATTAATTTCCGAGTGTCATAACTAACGGTCCTAAATCACAGAAAGTGCTTGCCATTCGTAAATGTGGATTGCCGCTTAACTATCTCCTATATAACTTGTTATACACGCATGCTTGAACAGCTTTGCTCTCCCACCGCTGTACACCGAAACTTTGAACACGATTTAATGGTACTAGCATAGTTTTCCACTTATAGGAATTTTGTATTAATTTTGGTTCAAACAAGCTGTATACGCAGTTTGGGCTATGAGTTTCCGAAACCCCTGTATATCTCCATAATCTAGCGGTACGATATTAAAACAACAGTTTTTACTTCTCACTCTTATTTTCTTCCTTAAAAATATTTTTTTTCTTTGAAATACAAGAACTTAATATACCATCCTAAAATTTAGTATATCATGACGAAAAATGATTTGAACCGTTTCAACCACTGGATAAAAATTACAGCTGAACATTGCTCAGGGTTTAATTTGGCACCTGTTTCATGTGTGCGCGGCCAACTGTGTGTATACTACACGCCACTCATTTGTTTCAAAAAACCCCTTTGGTCACATTATTGGAATATTTGCGGAATGTGATAATTTGAAATCTAACCGCAGACCCTGACCTAGGGCATGGGGCTATTTTATAAATAAATTAGATGTCCCCAGAGGGATGGATTCGTGTGTGTACAACGTTCTGTTGAAATGTGTTTATTAGATTTGAACTACAATAAGAGGAAATACTATAGACTAATTTACAGGTGGTACTGACACATATGTGACCCAACTCATCAATGAACCTGAGACAAAAAAACAATGAAAACTGTAATATAAACATGTATCCCATTTGACCTTTTTCCGAGCTATAGTAATGTTTATACTACAGTAATAGGAAGATTCTTAACATCATAGGAATTGTTCAAAATGGCTACCTTAAGGCTAAAATCAATGCAATGTATTTTTGAAAAAGTATGGCATTCTATGAAACTACGACTGCAGCCTTGCATTCAGCACAAAAGTGGCCATTTTATGCAATTCATGTAAAGTAAAGCAGATTCAAATTATTGGAACTACTAACATAGCTATAACTTTAAATTGTGAATGTGGGGAATGCCAGGCCTCCACCGTGGTTCGGATCCCAAGTTAAACTGTAGGTCCTCCATGTCATCTCACAATCACCCTACCATTACACATTAGCGTAAGTGCATATAACCCGAACGGGTAGTAAGACGCGGTGCTAATAATAATAATAATAATAATAATAATAATAATAATAATAATATAACTTTGAAACCAAGTCAAATGGGACTTATGCGTGGCTATACTTTTTATCTATATTTTTATCTCTTGTCCACCACTGAAGTGGGTCCTGCATGTTTTGGTACACACTGTATAAATAGTTTGAGTCACTACTTTAATTTTAATAATATTATATACTCGGACTGTCCGTATTTTTATCACTGTTTTAGTATTGAAATAAGGGAGCTAAAATCTAGAGGAAATTTTCTCGTAATCTGTGTCAAGTAAGAGTGGGAATACTTTTATTTAAATCCACTCCAATTAAACCCAGACGGGATCCGAACCATGCCTTATTTGTCTCAAACACACCAGACTAGATGAGCCTAACGTTTAATATGTATGGCCACCGATATTGGGTTTAAGTATTATTAATTATTTACAAAGCCTCGATTATTTTATTACTCTGGAAACTTTCTAAACATTTTGGTTACATTTTATGACATGTTCAGTAATAATTAGTATTGATAAGCTAGATGAAAATTATTATTTAAAAAAATTAATAGTGTTTTCATACTATTTTAATAGGTGGTTTTTACTGATAGAAATTTCCAAAATATTTTATAATTTAATACCAAATTATTTGAAAAACTAGATTAGCAATGCGAATTACGTTGGCTTATTTACATAGTCTATAGGACAGCTATTTTTTGCGATTTTTTATTTTTTTTTATCATCGCCTCTTACTACTTTTTTAGGTTATACATATATATGAAAATTACTTTAATAAAATGGGAATGAGGAAGGAAACATTTTATAGGTAATGTACCCATATTCGCGTGGAAGGATAGTGGTTGAACACTCAGGAAAAATAACAAACTCAGTAGACCCAACCGGGATTTTAGCCCTGATCTAGGCCACTCCAACACAAGAGTGATGCCTTGGACCGTTTTGCCACTGAATCGGGCTATGATCAATTTGTTGATGCGTTAAAGAGATCACTCGTCATAATTGATTCTTAATAAAAATGGTTACACTTCTTCAGATTAGTGTTTTCATACTATATCTTGTTAATTTATAATTTTCGTGGTTACCAGGTTGAACTTTATTCTGTATGTCACAGTTTCCATTCTCAGTATCTATGTACAAACCATTTTGTATTCTAGTTACGTGTAGGAGGAATAAGGAATGAGAAAGGGGAATACAAAATGTAACAATCTAGTTGACTACTGTTAAAATTAACCACAGTATTCTTATCCTTTCTCTGCTCACAAATCTTTAGTGGTTTCGGTAAAAAGGGAGCATATCTAAATAATATAAGTACTAGTCATTTCAACCAGAGCAAAAGAAAAAAAAATCACTTAAGGTGGGGGTGTAAGTGGCGTGAGTAAATGCCAGTGTGTTTGTAGTTTTTTATAGCAAAACATTTTGTTGCCAAAATGAATGAAATATTACATTGATTAAATTTAAAAATGACATCTGAACATCGGGATCAATTCCGGTAACTTTGAATAGTACGCATATGCTCCAACCACTTAGCTATTCAGGAATCGCCTCTAGCCTAGGTAGGGTATAATTTTATTTTAAGGCATAGGGCCAGTTTCATAGTCAAATTTAGTACGCCTCAAGTGCGGTGCTACACTAAATACGAGACGACACCTACCTTAACTCGAATGGAATTGGCCGTTCTCACATAGGAAACTGGCCCATTCCATTCTGGTTTAGGTAGGTGTCGTCTTGTATTTAGTGTAGCGCCGCACTTGAGGCGTACTAAATTTGACTATGAAACTGGCCCATAGTCTGTATTGGACGTGTGGAAATCGTTGGCTACTAATGTGTAATCAATTAAGTTCACGAGCTGGCAGCTAATGCAACCTACAACTTGGTCAGTTAGCTTTGTCTTGCTATTAGTACAATTACAATTTAAGACAGCAAGATCTAAGAGGTTTACGCCTTCTTCTCGGTCTTTTTGGGGAGAAGCACTGCCTGTATGTTTGGAAGGACGCCGCCTTGTGCTATGGTCCCGCCTGAGAGAAGTTTGTTGAGTTCCTCGTCATTGCGAATAGCCAGTTGCAGATTACGTGGGATGATGCGATTTTTCTAGTTGTCACGGGCTGCGTTTCCGGCTAACTCGAGGACCTCAGCCGCCAGGTACTCCATGACTGCTGCGAGATAAACGGGGGCGCCAGTACCAACTCGCTCGGCGTAGTTACCCTTCCTAAGCAAGCGATGGATTCTTCCAACGGGAAACTGAAGACCGGCTCTGCTAGAGCGCGACTTTGACTTCCCCTTGACTTTGCCGCCTTTACCTCTGCCTGACATGATAAGGAATAGGTACGATACGAAAAATAAAGCAGCAATGAAAGCTGCGCGATATAAACGTCAGGAATGATGAATTAAACTGCCAAGATATTCCTCCAGGATAGCTTAGTGGTTATAGAATTGGCGTACTAAGCCAAAGGTCCCGAGTTTATTTCTAGAGACAAGGTATAATTTTTCAATTTAATGAATATTGTTATTAGTTGCAGCTATAACCGTAAATAACAATTATAATAACTTAGCTATTTAATTATTTAAATAAAATATTGATTTAGTATAAACACAGAGTTTAATTTTCCTGTAATTTAATGACAACTTTTTCTGTTCATTTAAAAAGTTTATCATCAAATGCCGCTATGATCATGGCAGATATTCAACAACTGTTGATATCACCAAGTGAATAAAATTAAATTGTATGTTTGTATTGAAATAATATTTGATTTATTTTGTTTAAAAAATGTTTTATAAAAAAAACTGAGAACATCGAACTTTTCTCTCGTCTCTTATAATCCTGTCTTAAGTCAGATTTATGGTTATTTCTTATCACTAGGTTTGTAATAAATCACAGAGAAATATCAGAATTATTATTTTTAAATCCGCAGCTCTCAAAAAGGACCTAGAAAAATTGTATATACAATTGGGAACTTTTTAAAATTATTGTCAATACATTTACTAGTTGGCTGACACCATAGATATAGACTCTAACAATACTGACCAACTTTATTGGATGAACGGTCTAAAACATCACTCTCGTGTTAGAACTGTCTTCTGATGAGGTGGAGATCTGGTTTCAAATCTTGGTCAAGACAAATTAGGGTGTTTTTTCCTAAATGATTTCCCATTCCATGAATATTCGGGTAGATTATCTATATAATGCCAACTTCCTCATCCTTACCCCTTATAATTTGCATAACATATAATTATAACCCAAACAGGTTGTAAAATTTGGCGGTTAAAAAAAAGAATAAGTAACCCTCTATATTGGTTGCATTGTCTAAGGCGTTGCTCTCGCAATAGACTGGACAACCGGTGATGGTGTCATCGAGATTCGAAAACGCTCGGAAGTGCTGAGGTTGGTTTTCCTGGGGTAGTTTTCCACTCTCCCTTTAAGCAAACGTGGATATACTGCCTCTAAATACAACCTTCCTCATCCCTAACACACTAGGGTAGATAATTAGTACACAGGCGTACAACCCGAATGGGTAGTAATACGTGATGATAAGAAAAATTAATAGTGTTCAAATAAACGTCGCTCCCATGTTTGTAATTGCATAAGTCAACTTTATCGTCTTTTTACAGATAAAAAGGTTTCTAGTAAATCCCAACGACAGATCAGATATTTTGTGATTTTTGTGTGTGTGCCAATCTACCTCTCAAGACGCTTCGAGACACTCTAAACACTTTTGTTATGAAATCTGGAAATATACCATAATAGTTTGCATATAATTACCTATTAGCGTGAGGTTATATATAGATTGCCTAATGCCCTAGTACATTGTTTTCAAACCAATGTGCCACGGCACATTGGCATTTCGTATGGAGTCAGCAGATGTGCCGCGTGAGTTTGGGCGAAGGTCACTAAGAATAGAGAAAAAATTAAGTCATAGAAACATATGTTTTGAAATATATTGATTATATTTTTTAATAACATATTGATTATACTTTAAGTTACTGTGTCGAAAAAATATATTTGTATGCAATTTATATGGTATAAATAAAATGATTTTTTATCTAATTGACATTTATTGGGTGCCAATTACCAACCCCTTTTATTTTTATGAGGTAGGTAGATCTTTTTATTAAATAAATGTATCCCTAGAAACTGCTCAGCAGTAAGAAGAAAAACTCCTTCTCTCAAAACCCCTGGACATTACCTAAAGTTTGAAATTAAGTTGGACACTTACAACTAGGGACTTCCTGGAGCAGATTATTATTCTTGCCATGGACATCCAATCTATTGAAAATATCTTTACATGGGAAGCAATGTTCAAAAATACAATGAAAATTAATATGCTAAATAAAAAACAAATTAAACAATGAAAGTTATAGTGTGTTTTGTAATTATTACTGAAGAAAAATAACATTTAAATTAACCCTACCTAATAAAGCTATTTAATAAAATTAATAAAAGTATTGGTAATCAATACTTGAAAAATGTAAGATTATCACTTGATTTGTGATGATAAAATAATAGTTATTAATTAAGATACATAAATGGTCTTTTTGGATAAAATAACATCAGGTTTGGAATATTTGTTTAGTATGTTAAAATAACGAGTTCTTCAAAAATGTAATTTAAACTCCTAGCAACAGGATGAAGATGAATGATGAATTTCATCTCAACCAATGATGTAGACTGATGATCTCTGGTAGCAATCCTATTTTTTTTTCTTTTTAGTAGCTTATATTTTGTAATATCTTCACGAAAAATCCCATTTATCCTTCCTTGAAGGTCAGCCATTACTTATTACATAGTTTTATTGCTGAAAGTATTAAATCATTATATGAACTTCAATATTAAAGTACGGCCCAAATTGAGTCCTTCCTTATCATTTTTACCAATTTTTTAAGTCAACAAAACAAAAAACCTAAAATCCACAAACATGTTAATTTTGTTTAATATAATTTTTGGCCTATCAGAAAACTAGTTGCAGGGATTTATAACAAAAAAAACTTAACTCTTTAGAGAGTGAAATTAGTATTATAAAAATAACTTAATATAATAATTTGAAAAATAACCATAAATCACCTTTAAAATTAATTTAAATTTATCACCAAAATCTAAACTAGAATAATAATCTCTTCCCCTAGGGGCAATTAGTTTTTCAAATGACAGCCAGATGTTGTAAGCATCCAAGAACATAAAATAAACTAAGATCATAACAGTTCCGAAATAAACCACTCTCTAAAGCTGATAGCGTTAAAATCACATTAAAAAAAAGCATGACGGTTTGGCAGTTTATGAATAAAATTAAAGAAAGAAAATTTAATATAGTGAAATAAAGATAAATAATGGTAAAGTTAAAGGTATATTTAATATAAATATATATTTTTAATTTTAAATAAATAATTAATATTAAAAACATTAGGAGTTGTGATTGAAATTTAGAAAAATAACAGTAACGTTGTCAATGTAATTATGTATTGTAAGACTGAATCACCTGAGGATTGAATTTATATTATAAGTAATTCCTTTAGCAAAAATAACATCACATTACTAAGCTTTTAAAGACAGTCATTATTATTATTATTATTATTATTATTATTATTATTATTAGTAGTAGTAGTAGTAGTAGTAGTAGTAGTATTTGAGGTATTTAACGGGCACTTTCTGAACCGTTTAATCAAATCTGCACAAGAGAATTTCTATAAGCAAGAGCGAAAGGGCCTACTACCTTTTCAGGTAAAGGTATTTATTTTTTATATAACTTAAAGAATTATTTTACATACCACAATGGACATGATACCGACGTCTTTACTTCCCCTTCGAAGGAAGCAGTGCTACGGAATTTTATTGGTCAATAAAAATCCGCTGGTCTATGCTGGATTTAAACCAACGAACATTGGGTCCTGAGGCGACCACTTTAAAAATCCACCCGAGTTGACAAATACAGTCTTAATATTGGTATCTTTTTTAGCTAAGAAATCTCTCCTTAAAAATTTATAGTGTGCCTTGACAGTTTTAGTGTGCTGTTAAGTGTGCCTTGAGTTGAATAAGGTCGAAAATCGCTGCTCTAAGATATAAACTGGCTATTGACCAACCCTAATAAGCGTTCTTTACTTGAACACTTGTCCCACACTGAAACTAAATGGGAAATAATACTATATTTCCATGACTGAACCAATCTTGTTTCTTTCATACACAAATTCTTAATACCCATACAGGCTATCTACATTGAATTGTACTATTGGGATAGGTATGTGGAGGGTATAACTTAGAGGTAAAATACCCGTATTTGCGTGGAGGAATACGGGAACACTATTTAGAAAATACTAAACTAAATATAACTAGCCGGGATGCCAAACCTGACCTCCTCGTCACAGGCAAAGAAGATTAGATGGGTTTGATGTCTAGTCCGAGTGTCTAATGATGTTATTCCCTTTAAATTGTTAATATTATTTCTCTAAGACTAATTTATGTTATTTTAGTTATATATTTATTTTTCCTTGTATTATTCATTTTACACAAACACGACGATACGTAATTAAAAACGTAGCTACATTTTATAATCTCATTTACATTCAAAAGGACACATCTACGTCTTAGTAGCGAGAAGACTGATCCCTTTTATTAATTACTACCAGCTCATTTGAAAATAACCTTCTCTTCTACCCACCGAAAAAACACTTCCCGTCTTCAGTTTCGAGCAAAGAACCGCCTTATTCTATTTACTAGTCTAGCTGTCCTGAATAATTATTAGCTCAGCATCACCAGATGAGTCTTCGAATCCCCGTAGCAAAACTTTATTAATGATTCCGTTTTATGGCCGCCGACAAAGCCTGTCACTGTTATTATTACGTTGAAGAAGATGAATGAGTCTTTATCCTTTACAAATGCTGCGAAAACCCTCTCATAGACCTGTCATTTTATCTTTCTCCATAGGGCTTGACGCGAAATATGGTTTTGTCTAAATACATTATAATCGGAATCTGTCTTTGGTTACATTTCACGTTTATATTAACAGAAGAGATGGCGTGATATTCTAGGTAGTAAATTATGTAGTTATAATGGGGAAACAGGGCATCTTTGGTGGGTGAACATAATTTGTTTGAAAGTGTTTATGACTTATTGAAAGCAATCCTCTGCCATTAATCTGAGCCATGAAGCAAATATTTGGACTTGCAACAAGTTTTGCCACAGTCATAAATCTGTATTCATGGAGGTGAGAATATTATATTTGAGAACGTTGAATGAAAACCATTTAATCAAATGAAACCATGCACAAGCTACATCTATATTTAACATCTAAATGTGTATTTTTATGTCTATGACTCATCTATATTCGCTACCATATAAGTAGGCAATTACAAAAATATTGTACAAAATGGGAACCAGACTGATATATTTAATATAAATTAGTATTTAGAAACTATTTTAAATCTAAATTTTATATAAAATCATCTAGAGAGTAAGAAGAGATTAATTGTATAATATTATGAAAGTTTATCCATCCAAACAGCTTTTTACTTTTTCATAAATATAAATAAATGGTACGGCACACCGGACATACTTTCTCTCTCTTTTTATCTTAAATAAAGATGCATTTACTAAAAACTTGTAAGATTTCTGAACGGAATAATGTACATTGTATCATCACCACTCCACATAAGAACCCGAATAAAATAATATACACTGATATAGAAACATTGAGAAAAGAAGCGCATCTTTGTCCACCAAAGAGTATTTCAAACAATTTAATATTTCAAAGATCTTAATAAAATGAAATTTGAACTATTTGCCGAACGCTTGGTAACTGGGATCTTCTTTACATGGTCAAATCTATGAAAATTGCATTTACTAAAGATGAATGTGGGAAATTTAAAATTAATCTAAGGAATCAGTCACTAATGAAAGAATGTGAAAGTGTAATATGAATTATTGTGAATACTAGTTTTTTGACTATTTTTTTGCTTGTATACAGGTAAAATCAAAGTAGTAGGGAATAGTAAAACCTGAAAACAGGACAGAAGATTGGACCTCTAGTTTTAATAATACAAACAATTTAGATCTATGTATTTCCAGATAATAATGTGATCAGAGAGTCGGGGAACTAATTTATAAATTCGCAGTAAATTGGTTTATAGTCTGAAAAACAAATTTCTTACGCTCCAAATCTGGTTGTCATATTACTGGAAATTACATCTATATGTGTATCATTGTTTGTCGTTGACTCCTCTGTCTACAAAGCGGGTTTCAAATTATATTTTCTCATTAATCCCAATAAAAAAATCTTTATATCCAATAATATTATAGTTAAGATCTCCTAATAGTATAACATCAGATTTGTCAGTAGGGATGTATTTTTGAATAGCAGTGACAAACTCTGTGTTAGGTGAGTAGTAAGAAACTACATCTACGAGGGCGAACAAAGAGCCAATTAACTTGAACAATGGGGGGCTTAATTGGGT
>CABFVX010008119.1:0-26215 GCA_902151425.1 Timema shepardi | reverse complement strand
ATATGAAATTACGAGTTCGAGTTGAACATGGCGAGATTCACCGTAGTAAGATAAACTCGCAACATCTCCGGGATAGGCCCACAGATATCTATTATATAGTAGGATATTGGTAGAAAAAATACCTTTCAGAGAGTAATTCCTACCGTGAATGGAGTATATGTCACCATTGAGATGAGATCAAATCATAGTAATCTAACAGTGTCTCATGCATTGAAGATTTACTTTGGAAAAGTAGACGCCATTTGTTTGTCGCTTGGATATTACTGGATATTCCTGTCCAGCCACCAAGAACTTTAAGAGAAAGGACAAGTATATTCTCAAGTGTATGATCACTAGCAACACCATTAAATTTTCCATTCTTCCGTTTTAGTGAAGAATGTCCTTGTTTAAAAGCATTTAAGATTTTCTCAGAAATATGAGACATATGATTTATACAAGATGCATCCATGGACATAATTGTAGCTATTTTACATTATACTTGCCTTTTTTTTTGCTTTAGATTTACTTTAATTATAAAATTCAATTGCAAAACAAGGTCCATAATAATTATAACACTAGCTAACAGAAACACAATTAGATTTTTTTTAACTTTATACGATTAACGAGTTATAGTGGAAACAAAATTCCACCTCAAGTGCGCCATTCACCTCCTCCCCCACGGGCTGTCAACCTCCCCCATGGGCTGTCGACCACCCCCGGAATTGACAACATCACTTTTAATACTCGCCTAGGACCCCAAAACCTGGATCAGAAGTCAAATTTTGTCATAGTTGAAATGCATACTCAATGTAAGCTAGCGCCTGGTCTAGAATGAGTAAGGTAGACTATAGAGGATATATACCAGAATTTCCATAGAGAGAAAGAGAGACAGGAAAACCATCTAGATTCTAGGAAAACACACCACCATCGTACCTGGGTGAGATTAGATCCCCTACCTTCCCCTTACCGAAAAGATTCAAGACTAGACAAGCTTGACGTTTAGTCCGTGGATATACAGATGCAGGCCTTACAAAGAAGAAATGGTCTTAGTTTTCTGAAAAAACTCCAGTTTTTATCACAAGGTTAAGAATTATTACTACTTTACCTTTATCTAATTATTTTGATGATAGATGGGTCTGTACTGTCCAAGAAAATACATTACTTTAATATCTGAACAAATATAAATATGCCTCAAAACATTATACTGTATTTCTTTGTTATCATATTGAACCACTGACTGACCATTGACTGTATACATACCACACACATCAGTAATGATAAATAGATAGATAAAAATAATTTATTAGAAAAGTATATATTTTTAATTTTAATTTTAATATAAATTTATAAAGATCTCCACGAAACATGTTTAGTTATTTTCGCTTGTAATCTTCCTTAAGATAAAAAAAAGAATAATTAAAATATCTTTCCTCGCATTTTACTAACAGTTTGGGATATCCTTATATTTACATTAATAACAATTGGAGTATATAATTTAAAGGAAATGTACGCGCACTTTCGGGTGGTTAAGATAACATTGAGAAGAAATCACCTTGAAATTCCCAGTCGACTTCCTCGTCACTGGCAAACCAGGCACTATGAGACTGACACATTTATCCATGTGCCCAATGGTGTGGGATTGTTATAATAATTCTGTATAGTGTAAACGTTAAATATTTTATTAATATGATTATTCTTATTAGTGGGAGCCACAAGAAATTCAAAAAAATAAAGATAATGGGTATAACCTGTGAGTTCAGCTCCCTGCCTGCGAATCTGACTGGCGTGATAAACTTAAGTCGGAAGGTCGGATTTACCACAGGTTTGAATTCCTACCGGGAAAGTGCCAGATTTTTTTAAGATGATATTCACATTTTCTTTCCACGCAAATGTCGGCACATTTACTCAAATTTATATCTGATGTTAACACAAAGGATTATTTTTACTACGCATTCACCTACTAGGTCTACAAGAAACCGACAACTACACCCGACTAATAAATTACTCTATTATTTACAAATTGTCAAATAGATCTTAGGTATTAGGTTTAGAATATTATTTTAAACACAATCTAGTGTATATGCTAGATTTTTTAGCACGGCTTCTTACTTACTCGCATTTTACTAATATCGCTAATGTTTTAAGGATGATAAATGTTGAATGTTAGAGGAAATGTACCCACATTGGCGTTTAAAGTTAGCTAAAAAAAATTAGGCAAAACCATCCACTGTAATTCGAACCCAGTTCTCCAATTAATTCGCAGTCAATATATTGCGATAGTGAAGACGTAAACCAGTGGTTCTCATACTGCGGTCCGCAGATGGGACCACAGGGGTGGAGGGAGGGGGGAGCCAAATATTTATTGAAAGAGCTAGATGTACGAGATTGGCAGGTTATGAGTCGAGGGTCAGCAATATTTTGGGGCCCCAATCGACTTACAAACTAATCAAAGGTCATGCGATCGCCCAACTTTTCACCACTCAACTTTTGATTAGTTTCTTTTTGTTTATACATTTTTATTTATTCCTAAAATTCAAATTTTCCTCAAATAATTATATCATCATTGTAGAAAAAATATAGAACAAAGGACATAAATATTTTCATTTTCTTATAACATAAGCGATTATCACCGATCAAAATTATTTTGGACATTAATATTATTAAAAAGTACTTGATATATCTGCGAGTTTACAAGAAAGAAAAATTAACTTTGAATAACGTTTTAGTTTTCTCACTCGATCGACTGAAAATTGCCACGAAATCGACCGGTCGATCGCGATCGACTAGATGCCAACCCCTGTGCTAAATCCACTAGACCAACTATAGTTTGTACCCAAAGTAGTATTATACATAAAATATGTGCACGAAACAAAGTCAACACAAAAGTGTGTCTTGAACAGGTTGATAAACATGTGAATGAATAGTATACATGATCGTGCCTATTTAAAATATTGCACTCATGTTCCACCAATAATGTAGGTCCTTCGCGTAGTGATATGGGAAAATTTATTTACCTCGAGTCTCAGGTTAGGATGAATCGATAATAGCTATCAATTACCACCATTCCTGATGAACTAGATATACTTTGAAATTGGGTTTTACCCTCACACTTTAGGGGAATGAACTGTTATGGGTACGACTGTTGTGTTTGTCCTTTAACTAACCTAGTAGCTTTATTCTTAGTTTGTCAGCACACTGTCGCTTTTCATAACATCCTACTCTGAACAAGCCAAACATAATCATCTTGGGTCACGATTCTGGCATCAGGCTAGAAAAATAAAATGTTGAAGCATTTAGGAAGCCAAGAGGTAGTGGGGGAGGATGTTACTTTGAGGATGGGGATCCCTTTTAACTCGCCGCCCCTGGCGAACAACCCTCTAAAGCCAAACTTCATCTGGCACATCCGGGCGGTAAGGAACCCCAGACCTCCCACTCAACCAACCAGACAGCACGCAGGCCCGTGTCAAAGTGCGACCTTTCCCCGGTGACAACGGCGGAAAAAGTACAATCCGTTACTTAAAATAAAAGTCACAATTACCATGCATAATTATTTTTTGGTTTAATTAATCAATAATTATACTATCTATCAAAAGTAAACACTTATTAAGAAGGTATAGATCACTATATCACAATAACTACTAGGTCCAATGTATGAATAGAGTATTCCATTGTTTCTTATTGAATTGAATATCCAACTTATTAATAATGTATATAGAGTGCAATTTTCATAGCTGATTGCTAGAAAAGCTACTGGATTTATTTTCATACCTTAGGTTATGTGATCTGCAGTTGTCACTTTTAATATAGGTATATTATTAGTTTCTATGAAATAACACCGATAAGAAATACATTTTTTAAATATAATTAAACTTTTTTTTCATTTTAAAAGCCCCTTCCTAATAAGATTGGACTATACTTTTTAATTTTTAAAAGCCACTTTCTATGAAGTTTGGACCATACTTTGTCGCCATGTATTACTACTACCTGTTCTGGCTATACGCATTTAATTAGACATATATTAGACGTGAGGAATGTATTAAAAGAACTTCATGGCATCAGCCCGCAAGCGAGCTTTACTAATCGAGTGGTCGCCATATGTTGGCGAAGATAGTACTAACATTTTAAGATGCAGGATGTCATGTATTCAGCTCATCTAACTAACCCTTCAGCAATTATTCTTAGTTTTCTAGACCGGGGAACAGGTATAATATTGAGGAAATGTATTCACATGGAATAAGAGTGGGAAATAATTGAAGTAAAAACAACTTTAGCACATCCAACCGCGATTCGAAGCCCAAATTCACCGTCACCGGAAAGCCAAACTAGATGAGCTTAGCATTTAGTTCACTTACCTATTGCGCGAGTATTGTAAATTTTTGTTATAGCTCTCTTATATAATCTATTTATTTCTCTAATACTATTATTATTAATATTGACATTTCATCTGAGTTTATTTGGGTGCTACAACATTTAAAATATAAACATATGCATAGTATGAACAAAAACTATGGCGTTTATTATATATTTTTAGAGAAAATGTATAAATTCTATATTGACTCAATTCAAGTAACTACTAAGCTTAATGTGATAAAAAAAATACTGAAATACGTAAGAATATTTGTGACATTTATTGATGACTTAACTGTTTTTAATAGCATTTAATTCACATCACCTGCTTCGGTGGCCGAATGGTCTCAAGCGTTACTCTCGCAATAGATTAGCATGACAATAATGGGGAGATCGTGGGTCAAATCCAGTCCGGTGTGCTGAGGATGATTCTTTCTAAATTGTTTTCCCACTCTTTTCCACGCAAATGTGAGTACATTTCCCCTAAATTCAACCTTCCTCATCCCTAACTCAGTAGCGTATTTACCGAATAAGAAGTAAAACGCTGTGTTAAGAAAAATATATTAACACATACACGTCTACCAGTCAGCCCCTAGAAGGATCATAGAAGAGTCATATTCTATTTCTTTGTTTTATGAGACACTATTCACAGAGTCAGTTCTACGATGTTTGCATGTGCTGTTTGTTTTATATACACTTTGACTAACCTGAAAGGTAACGAGCTTACCTTGATGGGTTAAACTAAAGTGCAGCTAATAAGGTAGAGATGGAAGAGAAATAAGGAGAGTACACTTGTGAATACTGAATAGTAAGATAATTAACAAATAGTTGGCCACGCTCCTATCTTTACTTGAAGAAACATAATCTAACCTCTCAATCGGCAGAAATACTTTGGATTAAATTAATAAAACCAAACCTAGTTCAACCTATTCCTAGAGGTTCAATTTCACTATTAGCTGCTTCGGTTACCGCATGCTCTTAGGCGTCACTCTCGTGATAGACTAGACTGCTGACGACACGGGGTTCGAATCCCGAACGAGTATACTGAGGGTATTTGTGTTTTTCACTCTCCCTTCACGCAAATGTGGTCACACTTCACCAAACAAAACCTTCCTCATCCCTAACTCATTAGCGTAATTGATGCATATGAGTATAGCCTGAACAGGTAGTAAAACGCTCTGTTATTATATTATATATACAAAAAATACCATGATTGGTTAGTTTCATACCCTGCTATTTTCACACATGCGCACACCATGTTGTCAGACGCTCGTTATTTCTCGAACACTTACATAACTTCAAACAACCACCAAAGAAATTTAGACAAAGGCCATGTGCGTTCAAATATATATCAGTGATAGAATCAGGTCAAGTCGAGGGCATGAAAACAGACCCCATCAGATTATATACCAGAGTCTGTACTCCTGGCAGATCCATTCGACGTCACTCCCCCAAGGGCCTGAGCCTTCCCAAGTGCCTGTTTTTGTGGGTGACGACGGTATGCTGTGCGTCTCCGTGGTCCCCAAGTGTCTGTCTTGAGAGAAAGAGACAGGGACATCCACTTATTCGCCGTCATCTTTCCTCTCTGTAACAGAGCGGAAGCTGTGACCTTGTTAATGAGCCAGTAAGAGGAGGGGAGGGTTGAAGAGCGTGGAGTTGAAGTGAACTGTCTTATATACCCCGCTTACACAGGACCTCTCCCGATCCACACATTCCCACACGACATATTCGTGGTTCGTGCGGCACGTTCCTGTCACACCAAATCGATTGAGTCAGCACTAGTTAAATAGTTCGATAACAGATGGCGCTGCTACCGACGGATGGTCTTTAGAGCAGTTTCGGTGTCGACGTGCAATTTTATGTTTTCTTAATGTCAACCAAAACGAGGAAAATTGGCAACACCATTTTTTATTGGACTATCTAATATTCAAATAAAACAAAACGATTCCATAAAATAAAATACAGAAAATCGAGTGAATACACATTTGTTCTTGGTAATTTCTGATTAAATTTAAAATTTAGATGATAAACTCCAATGCAGCTAACAGACGTTAATACATCATAACAATTTGCGTTTTAATTTTCTTAAAATCCCTTTCAAATCAATGTTTAGTTCAAGTAAAAGGCAACTTAGAGCAACCCAATTCTAAAACAGTCAGTTACTTACTAATTAAATCAAAGAAAACTAACCCGTTTTCACAGTGGTACATTTAGGGTGCTCTATTATCATCCAAATTCCTCGGCAAGGAGGCTGTAGGCCTATGTTTAGTGTCTAGGTGTCTATTTAGTTTTAAGTTTATTTTGAGTCATGCACTAAAATAACTAAAACATGTTAATGTACTTTTTATCTTATCCTTATCCTACTGTACTTTAGGGTTATTCATTGCTCAGACTTACTAACCTTAGTACACAGGATGTGAAACGTAAACTTAAAATAAATATATTAACGTTCACCTTGGTAGAGTGTGATTTTTTTTTAAACATCCCCCGTACACCCAGCCAGGATTTAAATCATTGCCTTCCACGCTTGTGTTAAAAATGTTGGCGTTGAGCTAGTCCTTCCTATAGCCTCACGTTTATAAAGTGTACATTAAATACCACAGATTTTTGTTTATTTCGTGACCAGTATTCATAAAACGGTCCATAACGTACCAAGCGCTAAATCACGCATTATTAACAAACACGTAATGTTGACCAACAATAGCATTTACTCTAAGAGGAAGGGGGTGAGATACAATTGATCAAAACTATTATTTATGTGTTTTACACAAAGAGGAATTTTAGGGGCACTTTTAATTTGTATAGTGGTATAACCTTTGAATATAAAGCTATACATCTTATTTATGTTGTGTGTTTTCTTTTTGTTCATCGCGTCTTAATAGCCGTCCTATATATCCTACACTAATGGGTTAGGGATGAGTAAGGTGTAGTTTACTGTAAACATACCCGCATTTGCGTGGAAGGTAGGTAGGTAACAATTTAGAAAATAATTGCCCTCAACACACCTGGCTGAGATTAAAACTCCGACCTCATCGGTAAAGCAGACTAGAAAAGTATTGCATTTAGACCACTTGGCCACCGATGCGGGCTATATTATATTCATTTTTCATTTGTTTGCAGACTTGAGCGGCAGTCGTCTAAGAGCGAGGGCATGCAGATGAGGAAAGACGCACTTCCTAGCTTGTCTGCACGTGGGAAACTACCAGGCTACCAAACATTTATAGAGCTCCAAGGAACAGAGTATTATCTCATCATAAATAGCTCGTCTTTCTCAAAACGACTATTTCTCTGTTTTGCATTTGAACAAGTAATTCTGAGCGAGGACTATCTAGGACGTAAAGGCTTATCTATAATATGATCATGTGAGATGTCCTAGTTGTTAGTTTGGCCTATGTGGTGGTTTCTCTTAACGTTTTATTTATATTCAAAGATGCTCTTCCGTGAGTATGCTACAATTTTATATTATAGAGATATCTTGGAGACCTAGTCAAATCATATATACAGGGTGTATCAATTTATATGGGAAGTAAATGGAGTGTGGATAGTAGACCTCAAAACACACAAAATGTCCATATGAGCATATATTCTACTTTCGATGGTTCCCGAGGTATCACCTTTTAAGGTTCTGCTGGAATTGTTAATAGCCCAAATTGAGACACCCCTGTTAGAAGTGAAGTGTCACTGCTGATACAAGGGCAGAGTTGCAGCTCACAAACATTGGTGTATCAAGTAAGGCTATTAACAGTTTCAGCAGAATCTTGGAAGCTCTTACTTGGGAACTATAGAACATAGGACATAAGTCCATGGACTTTGTGTTGTTTTGAAGTCTAGTATCCAGACCCCAGTTACTTACCACATAAATTTATACAGCCTGTATATATATTCGCAAATTTATGTGTAATCCTAGCATCATGGTTTGATAAGATATTTGACACTCGTGGGAGGTCGCCTCACCCCACGGAAAACGCGTTACCTAGGTGGGTAATACTGCTTGAATCAGACGTCACATCGTAGTGCGGTAACCTTGATTCTCAATTATACAAATATGATGAATTGAGATTAATGATATCATTTTACAAAATTTTAAAATAATTATATTGAAAAATATTCATATAAACTATTTTACTGAGCACAATTATGCTGTTGTCAAATTGAGAATGTAGAAAACGGCAATAAGATCTGATTTCTTGTTCGTACGTAATCACGTGTATGATATTCTCGTTTAATCAGACTTAACAAGGGCCCTTAAGCATTTAAATGTGTGTAAATACATGTCAGTTGAAGCAGTCCATTTGGTATAAATACATGCCAGTTGAAATTTTCAAATGAGTGCGGATAAAGTCTGTTGAGGCAGTCAAATAGCTTTATTAATTATTATCAGTCGAAATAGTCAAATGGTTGTAAATACAAGTCAATTGACGTAAAATAGGTGCCTATATATCGTCAAAATTGTCAAATTTACTAGAAACTAACTAGAGTACGACCAAAATAAAACAATACGTTCAGATTAAAGGATCTATTTAGAGAAATATTATAAAGTGTATTGGTTTATTATTTCCATAACGAACAAAACAATATTATACTTGTGAAAATATATGTTTAATTTCTTAGGTTTCCAAATATAAGATTGCAAAACTAAAAAGATTCTCAGGAAAAACATCCTTTTTTTATTGTGGTCCAACACAAATTCATTAGCAAGTTCAAAATAAAGTGTTCTTATAAAATTTCTTAACTGGTTAGGTTGTATATTGTCAGCCTGGTGATTGAAAGGATGGTAGTGCAATTTAAAGAGAAAGCAAGAAGGATTAGTTATACCAGTACTAACTTCATATGGCAAATATTATATACAGCTCTGGAATAGAGAAAACACTTGTAAATGAACCACAATATTTCACTAAGGCTACGAAACAATTTGACAAAGTAGGACGTAAAGGATAATATTTAAATTTCAAATAAAAGTTTGTGTTTATACTTTGCCTACGTCTAATGTATTCAGAAGAAAAATAAAAGTATACTATTAGTATAATTTTATCCTACTTCGAAAGCTGACTGTATATCCCTCCAAAAATTTACTATTAAGAAAAGGCGATACTAATTAATTTGAGTAATTATGTCTGCATACCTTTGTACCTTTTTGTATCAATTGTGAAATTGAGAGCACAGCCTAAATCTAACTTGTACTCATTAGTCCTTAACATAATATTAATCTTTATATAGAGTTAACCTGAATTTTTGTTCAGATTTTAACGTTTCGTCCTCGAAAGATTATTAGAATTTTTTTTTCTTTCAAAATCACTCAAGTGCGTTGTTAAAAGGTTGAAATTACTGAGTGCCTTCTGTCAAGCGACCTTTTCAATATTTTAAATAAATAAACATTTGTTCATAATTTGATTTGAACAGATTTGGTAAAGAATACTGTTATGTTTGTCATAATATAAAATGTTAATGCACATGATAATCATTTACGAATTCCAAGGGAATTTTCATAAGTTTTTTTTAAAATAAATGTATTTTATATAAATAGATTACCCAGAGATAAACTATAATATGAGAGTAAAAAACCCTACATTCTCTTTATCTTTCATATATTGTCATCTCTACAATGCAAACACTTTCCAACTCTGCTCGCTCTAAGCATCATATATCCCAGGACCAAAGTATGACATCATCGCTTCCACTTTAATCAAGTGGGGCCTGGACATTAAGTTCATGGGAACTCGTTGGTATGTGAATGTGACGTATTTTTTCTTAAGTAGAAATGTTTTAACGGTGTTAGAAATTCTATTTTTTTTTAATAACCAACTTCAATACATATGTTTTAAAGAAATAAATGTAGAATTCGGGAGAAATTATTGACCCTTTCGGTTAAAAAGATAAAAGTAAATGAGAAAATATATATTCCTATCATAAACACATTCCTACACACCTGTAAATATGTGTTTATATTCAAACTGTAAATAAATTGAACTCACTACACCAAAAATAATATTCCAAAACCACTATTAAAACATTAATATTATAAAAATGTATTTTCTTAAACTAAAGCTACAACCCATAAATATGTTTGATAAAATCGAGCTATATGCTTACATAACATAAATATTTTTGCAAACTATATAGTATGTAACACATATTCTAAACTTATTTTGTAATTATTATATTCCTGTTAAGACCAAGTTGAATGAATAAGGGAAATGTTTGGAATCTTTTAAAACATGTTCAAATATATAATTTGTTTAAATTATTTAAGAAGTGTGATAGGTCAGTGCCTTTACAAGCTAGCTAAAACCAAACACTTATATAAATACAATATTTACAAACTATGTATATTTGTTAGTTTGATATGGGATAGGTATAGTGGTACCTTTTACGTTATGTTTGAAATGACTATCATTAGAAATGTTAAAATCTGTTCTAATTTGTAAAATCAGAGAAACATCTTAAGCTTTGGTTAATACAATATGCATTACATAATGATAAATGTTAATAACATTAAAAAAAACTCTCATATGTTCATAGGCTAATATCATAATTAAGGTTTACTCATCACATGCCTACAAGTGAACAAATTTGGAAGCTGTGCATACACCTCTTACCATTTTATAAAACAATTGTTTGAGTAATAATTTATTTGTACAAATATTCTTAACAATATACAATGGTGCAAGCTATTTCTATTTTGACAATACACGTCAAGTATGAATGAGTTGTAAATAGTTATGTAAATAGAATTTGATCTCTTAAGATATTTTTTATCTTGTATAAGCTGTATTTTCTACATTGAACCGTTTAGCAAAAACATTAGTCACAAAATGTGTTTATAATAAGATTTTAGTAACTTATGTCCTATATTCTATATTAAGGAAATGCACACCTTTAAATTTAGAAGTTTGCACTTAAGAGATTTATACAAATATAATAAATTACACTAAAAATTTCTTGTCATTGTTATTTATTTAATCATATTCCCATACCATTAACAGGTGCTGAATTGCTTCACTTAATATATAATTATAAGTTTTCATTAAAAAATAAGGCTGATATCTAAAATATAGATCTGCACGCTATAAATCATAATACAGTACTTGTATATGGTTTTGTTTCAGTGTGTAGTAAGCTTAAGTTATTTAGAAAAATAAATACTACAATTACTGGTTGAAACTACCTTATTGAAATTACTTAAGCATACTCTCATTTTATTTGTCTTATTATTTAAAGTAATGTTCGTATTAAAACCAACTGTATTGACTTTTAGTTTCTTATTTTACAATTTTTCATTTGAACTTTAAATATATTGATGATTATGTAATCATTACTCTTTTTTTGATCACTGCATCTTACTACATGGACGAGTTCTATGCATATGAACTAATTACGATAGTGTGTTAGGGATGAGTAGGGTTGACTTATAGTAGGTGAGCCACATTTACATAGAGGTGGAGGGGAAAACCTTTTTGAAAAAACTCCCTCGATTTACTCGACCAGGATTCGAACCAAGATTTTCCCAATATCACCGTCTAGTCTATCGTGAGATTAACTCCTTGAGATTTTTACCACTGAAGGGGCTGAAGTGGTTGAAGTGCCAATTTTTAAGTTGTCAAGTTTAGAAATTGTGTTTTAAACTCAAACATAAAACGGATATGCCAGTTATAAAATAAACGTACATGGATTAATATCACAGTCTGTTAAAACGTTAATTTGTAAGCCAAGTTAAATTAGGCAAATTTTAAACAATAGTAATATATTCTGTAGGTAGATTATTACAACCTTTGGGAACATTAAGCACCGTCATATAACGAATGCCTTCCTAAAGACGAACAATTATTGTAGGGTAGAGACACTGTATATATAATAAATAATAATTTACTTAAAAATGTATTTACTATTTTAAATATAATTCATGGCAAAAATAAAACAAAATTAAACTTTGTGATTTTTTTAAATATGTGAAATTATAAAGCTACAAACTAAGTGCACGTAAATGTTGCATTTGTGATATTAAGGTAATTGGTGAGAAACATAGCCTTAGCTTCCTTAAAACAAATAAGGCCATATATTATAGGGTCACAAAAAAGAATTAAGAATACTGATGATGGTTTTTAGTGGTTGTATAGCTTAAAATCTGTCCTCATATGAAATACTTTATTGTGAATAAACGCAACTCTTAGCTATATTTGTTTACGTATGTAGTATGTACGGATACTAAAAGTATTTCGAATTGAATTAAAATCAATTTGTATCAAACTTTGATTGTAAATTAAAAATTCTTCATAAGTTAATTTAAATAAAAAATTGTATTCTAAAATAGAAATATTTGATTCAATATTTACAATAAAAACAACTTGGTTTGTTAAGATTTTCCTATTAAATGTATTTACACTACAAATAACCACAGCCCGCCTCGGTGGCGTAGTTGGCTAGCGTGATTGTCGTGTTGAGCCCGACTGCTGAGGACGGGGAGATCGAGGTTCGAATCTCGGTCGGGTGAACTAGGGGTGGTTTTTCCTAAATGTTTTTCCACTCTCCCTCCACGCAAATGCGGGTTCACTTCCTCTAATTCTACTTTCCCAATTCCTAATCCATTAGAGTAATTAGTACTTAAAGCGTATAACCCGAACGGGTAGTAATACGCAGTGCTAAATATTATTATTATTATTATTATTATTATTATTATTATTATTATTAAGTAATTACACTCGCCAAAATGCTCCTAAAATTTTAAACACACTAAAACTCCAGTTTCAGTCAGATTGAGTATGTATTAAGTACAGGACCAAATACAGGACGACCCCTACATATACCAAAATTTAACGAAACAGTTTCATATATTAAACTGGCCAACTACATTTGAGTTTGGGTGTCGTTTTGTATTTAGTATAACGACGCGCTTGAGGCGTACTCAATATGACTACGAAATCGGCCCCACAAAATCCTTTTATTCCCTGCCTTGAATTCAACCAGAGCACCATAGATCCTTAATTGATCTGTCTAATTACCTTATTTGTTCATTTACTAGCAATACTTATTCGATGGGAAAGGGAGGATAGCTTAGATGAAATGTACCTACATTAACGTGGAAAGAAGATAGATATTCAAAAAAGAACAATACACAATTTATAGTAAAATATAATATAATAAATAATGATTCATAAATAAGTACACAGATTTAGAACCTTTGTTAAGTTACAGCACATTAAAATATATCAAAACAAATTAAAAGTAGCAAGGCTCATGAAATTAAATATGTATTGATTCCTTGTTAAAGCAAGTTTAAATTATTAAAGAGATATTATACTGATATTATATTTTGAAGTGTGGATGATGCTAGACGAAATAATTTAATACATATCTTATATTTTTGGTAATGAAACTAGTCAAAAGCTAGAAGGGAAAAACTAGTGTCACAAGCTGGTAAAAAATTATTTTTAAGTGTTAGATAAATCACAATTATCAGTATATTTTAATAATTATTGTATGTTTTCTCTTACCTGTTCTAGAGCCAGAATAATTTTAACTTATTAGGCTAAAACTTTGTATATTTTAGCAGTGGAGTTTTTGCGATTAAATATTTTAACCTAAAAATAAGGTTAGTTTACTAAAGGGCTAAAATATACAAATTTGATTTTCTCTAAGTAGTGTCTAACGATTTTGACACGTTCATTTCTAAGATTTGTTCAACATTACAAAAAAAAAATGGGGCACACTATTTTTCCATAAAAATAAATTAGAGAGTACTTTAAATAAGCGTATGCATATACTTATTTTGATCATGTGGCCTTAATTTTATGAGATAAGAAATAGTTTATCATTGTAGAGCTGTATGACTATTATAGATACACACTTTTAATTAAAACCTTTATTTTATAAATCAAATAGTTTCCAAACTATAAGTAATTATAATTTTTAAATGGTGGTTTGGTAAATAGGGAGTTTATTAGCTCTTTAATGGATGGAGAGGTTTCTTTTTTTCTCAAAATGTTTCGGTAAAGGTGTATTATATTTCATTTATGCTCCTTGGGGGAATGTGATTCTCTTTTTTGCTTTCTCTCGTCCACTTGGAGTGAGAAGTATTCCAATCGTCAAAAAAATCGAACTCAAGATTTTGATGAATGGCGAAGTTTCATGACCCTATGAAACCGAAACAATGTTTTTCGTGATGCAGTGTCTGTCTGTCTCTCGGTCTGGAGCCGAAACCTTTCTACCCATCGGCCAAAAACTTAGTACTTGTGGTTTTCATAAGGTTACTCCGGGAAATTTTTAAATTAAATATGTAACCTTAAAACTAAGGGTAGTTTACTCTATTACAAAATATAAAAAATTGATATTTTCAAAATCCACTCTAAAGATTTTGATTAAATTTTGTATCAAGGCACTGTTATACATTACAAACAAAATGGAGATTCTCATTTTCCTAATAAAATGGCTTTGAAGGTACTTTACATAAACAGAAATTTCCAATTTTGATCATATCCCCGCAACTATTTCAGATACAGAATGACGTATTACGTATCATTAGAAAGTTAAAGAGCTATCAAAAATATAAATTCCTTTTATAAAAATATAGATATAAGTTATTTATGGAGGTCCTAGAAAATTTAAATTGATCGTTATGCTTTTTGGCGCGCAGAAATGTTCCTCTTTTCTTAATGTTTCTGTAACAATGTATATTACTCGTATTCAATTTAGGTTATTTTGTATAGAGTTTCTGCAACAATGTATATTATTTTGCTTCACAAAAAAATCTAATTAATTTGTAATAAATGTATCTATTTCGGGATTTAAGAAAAGGTCCGTCACCTTAGCTCAGTCGGTAGCGTGTCTTCCCACTGAATTAAGTGTCCCGGGTTTGATTCCCGGCATGACCGAAAATTTGTAATTGATGGGAATGTGGTTTACCCCTTTGCATTGATAAATTAATGGCTGGGACTGGATATTGTACCTGTTCTAGTCCTATATTAAATAATAAGGTAAAGAATCTACGACAGGACTATCATGCCAGTAGTGGAAAAATATAAGACTTGAATAAAAAGCTGACCCAGGCCATAGGCTGCAAACAGTAATTGATATATTTTAAAATAAAATATAAAGTCTGTTCGGTGCATTGTGCCATTTATTTCCATTCTGTTTCTGCAAAAATGTTGATTATTTTTTATTTCATATCTTACACGTTTTAAATAAATGTCTCAATTTTTTGATAAAAGAGCGAAAAAATATGTGTAGTGTACCGTACCAGTTAGTTTATTTACCGCAAAGGGGAACTTATTTTCCGCGTGTTTATGTGGTCATGTATGAGAACTGTTTCAAGGTCAAAGCCGACAGCATTAAGATCTCATTAGTAAGTTGGTTCACATTGTATGTAATCGCGCTGTCTAGCACTTTGCTTGTAACAGCCAATGTTTGTTCAAGATTAGTTAAAACACGTACATGATTATTTACTTGCGTCTTGCCTTAAAAAACACAAGGTCAATTTAAAACTATATTTGTGACTACGAAGGCACGCAGACATTCCCAAGATTATCTGTTGAATTATTATTATTATTATTATTAGCACCGCGTCTTACTACCCGTTCGGGCTATACGCACTTACGCTAACGTGTAATGGTAGGGTGATTGACCTACAGTTTAACGTGGAATCCGAACCACGGTGGAGACCTGGCATTCCTCACATTCACAAGATGTCTTGTCAGAGGTGAAGATTATCTGTTGAAGTTTCACAATAATGCAGTGGCGCTTCGCAGGGAGATAAATCTGAGAGAACTCCTCCTTGGCTATCACCAACCCACCCAAGATTAACATAAAGTCTACCATCACCGCTGATCAATTGGTCTAAGGCGTCAGCCAGTCTCATATTAGTCTAGACTGCCGATGACATGGAGATTGGGGCTCGATCTACGGCCGGGTGTACTGAGGATAGTTTTTCCTAAACATTTTTTCACTAATTTTTACACTGATAAGAAATCCAGCAATTTTAATAATAACTTAATAAATTAAGATTTTAGCACCATGTCCTACTACCCGTTCGAGTCATGTGGTTTTGTACTAATTAAACTAATAGTTGAGGGATTTGGAAAGTATAATTGAGAGGAAGAGCAGCCGCGTTTGCATGATAGGCGAGTGGAGAACTATTTAAGAAAAACCACCTTCACTGTACCCGGCCAAAGTTAAACGCACTTCCCCGCCTTCGGCAGTCTAATACAACACGAGTTTAGCGTGTTAAACAACATATTAACTGGGGCGTTCTTTTTATTAACATCGTATTTCACATTAAATCGGTTGCCTTACGTATAGGCTATTAGCCAGCATAAAACGTTGTCCAGCGTACACCATAGGATGTTATCTACACTATGTACTCGCAATGATATTATGTGATGATAGTTATAATATTGTTCAGCTGGGGTGAGTCTTAACCTAAATTAAGCCTTATTAACCAAACCCCGCTGACCATTGGGAGTATTCCTCTAAAGGAAAAAACCACCAATGTTACTAGTTGGGAATCGAACACAGGACCTCTATACTCGAGGCCAGATTCACTGAGCACTACACCACCGCCCCGTTTAGAAAATTGAGTAAAAACTAAATAAAATTGTAATAAGGAGCATTGAAGATGTTTCAAATGCATGGAATGAATACTGACAGCAGGCTTGCGACTCTATATTTAAAAGGAAAACCTAAATTTCTATACGAAAAACACAAAATTTGAAAAGTAGCAACTTAGACATGATATAATGTGCCCTTCTTTCCACCCAAATTGGCTTTAAAGGCGTGCCGATGCAATAACGGAAATAATTCTGCTAATATAGAGGGAATGAATAATCTTCTATTTATAAACATTACTATTATTACTTCATACTATTATTATTTTGTCAATATTTATTCTTAGAATTTATCATAATTGGGACACATTTTAACAGTCAATGATATTAGTCTGTGAATCTAAAAAGTGTTGAATGATTATAATGTAATTATACGTTTCAAATAATTGATTGTGCACATCCTTTACTTCGAAGGGTAGCAGTTTTACCTTCATCTATTAAACTATGGCCTTGTGAGCTGTATCATAGTAGAACTATGCAAGTTAGGCTTGCTAGCCTTAATCTAAGCGAGGATACATAAATATGATCATATTTATATATTTTACTAGGAAGATATAATTATATTTCAATAAATAACAGTAAACACGGCAGGTTAGGAGAAATGGTGCAGCTGTCATCGATGGCTATAATATAAAATGACAGGGTAGCGGCAAGAAATGCAAGGAAGTGAGTGGTTTAACACAGGGAGTTTCAGTGGTTAAAACAGGTGGTGATAATTGTTAAATACAGAAGGTGCCAGTGGTTCAATTCAGGTGTAGTGGTTAAATACAAGGGGTGTCAGTGGTTCAATACAGGATATGTCAGTGATTCAATACAGGTGGTGTCAGTGGTCCAATACAGTAGGTGTCAGTGGCTAAATACAGGAGGTATCAGTGGTTAAATACAGGTGGTCTCAGTGGTTAATTACAGGAGGTGTCAGTGGTTAAATACAGGTGTCAGTGGTTACATACATGTGTGAGTGGTTCAATACAGGTGCTGTCAGTCGTTAAATACAGGTGGTGTCAGTGGCTAAATACAAGGGGCGTCAGTGGTTAAATACAAGTGTCAGTGGTTAAATACATGTGTGAGTGGTTCAAAACAGGTGGTGTTAGTGGTTAAATACAGGTGTCAGTGGTTACATACATGTGTGAGTGGTTCAAAACCGGTGGTGTCAGTGGTTCAATACAGGTGGTGTCAGTGGTTAAATACAGGTGGTGTCAGGGGTTACATACATGTGTGAGTGGTTCAATACAAGTGCTGTCAGTGGTTAAATACAGGTGGTGTCAGTGGCTAAATACAAGGGGCGTTAGTGGTTAATGACAGGTGTCAGTGGTTACATACATGTGTGAGTGGTTCAAAACAGGTGGTGTCAGTGGTTCAATACAGGTGCTGTCAGTGGTTAAATATAGGTGGTGTCAGTGGTTACATACATGTGTTAGTGGTTCAATACAGGTGCTGTCAGTGGCTAAATACAAGGGGCGTCAGTGGTTTAATAAATGTAATGTGGGGAATGCCAGGCCTCCACCGTGGTTCAAATTCAACGTTAAACTGTAGGTCCTCCATTTCAACTCACAATCACCCTACCATTACACATTTGCGTAAGTGCGTATAACCCGAACGGGTAGTAAGACGCGTTAATAATAATAATAATAATAATAATAATAATAAATGTAGCGTTGTTATACAACACACGTAGTTTCTGAGGTCATACAGGTGACATCGCGACGGCTGTCTTCGATTTACCCACACGCTTCGTAATGGGGTTTAAGGCGTAACTATCTCAATATTTAGTCAACTCAACTTATAATGAATTAACTTTACGGACATATATATTTGGTCCATAATGTCCGAAGATCACCAAAGGCAAAATGTGTTTCCTCTTGACGATTAGTGGAGGGGGTACTGATAAACAAAACTATATA
The DNA here is from genome assembly GCA_902151425.1 of Timema shepardi. Lineage (NCBI taxonomy): Eukaryota > Metazoa > Arthropoda > Insecta > Phasmatodea > Timematidae > Timema > Timema shepardi. The sequence continues at coordinate 7,395 of CABFVX010008119.1, read as the reverse complement.
TCACAAACAATTTGTTTTATTGAAATCTACCAATAAATTATTATTATTATTATAAGCACAACGTCTTACTACCCGTTCGGGTTATACGCACTTACGCTAATGTGTAATGGTAGGGTGATTGTGAGATAAAATGAAGGACCTACAGTTTAACGTGGAATCCGAACCACGGTGGAGGCCTGGCATTCCCTACATTCACAAGATGTATTGTCAGAGGTGTAGGAAGGGTTTGGTAATCAGATAAATCTATGCTGGGACCGAGGATTGAACCCTGGCCGCCAGCATAGAAGTCTGACACCTTACCCCTAGACCGCCAGGTCACCTCTACCAATGAAGATTAAAACAGTAGGCTATGAGCTTTTTTTGCTGTTTGCTGTTTTAATGAATAACTTATGTAACTTTATTTTAGAGTCTGTGCTTTTTACACATAAGATTTCACATCATACTTAAATTCAAAACATCTTAGGATTGTCCTGATACCCTAAAACACCAACTAACCTACTTTACTGTCGTAACACTTGCTTCATTCTCATCTTACTCACTATCCTCAAACGCCACATTTCCTGTAGTCAAACCAGCATGCCGGAAGCAGTTCTGAATAGTGGCCATTGACACACTCCTCCATGCCTTGTTGGCGAAAGGTATACAACGGACAGCAAAATAACCTTTCTGTGTTTCTTTGCTGCAACTATTGCATCAAAGAAGGGTGGAGTGCAGTAATTGTCTGCACCAAGCTTTTCATCCCCTTTACATTCCATATGATCACTTGCTCAAAATAAGTCAGTTACCAAAATAAGAACTCTAGTAGATAACTGATTTCTCCTAGGCTTAAGTTTAAACAACCAATAAAGGTTTGTTTGGAAAAAAATAACAATATTAGAATGACATTTATTCGTATAAGTTTCAATAATAGGTCCCCTATAACAGAAGTTAACGGTACATTACAATTGATATTTTAACATAATAAAATGTATTTAGATCAGAACACATTAATTAGGTTCGTTGGATTTGGATGTTCCCTACGTCTAAGTCCAGAGCTGGTTGTACATATAATTATAAGAGAAAAAACCCATAGCTCAACACAATCTTAGGTTTCTTTTAGTACGTAGGTGTATAACAAGTTTCAGCTTGCTAATTTTATTGGTTTTTGAAATACCCGTGGTAGTGGTCTCGCAGTCTTAGGTGTTATTATAAAAATATAAGAAGCTTAAAACCTACTTGTGTGCACATTATCACGTTTCCATGAGCAAAAAAATCTTAGCACTGGAAACTTCTATTATGCTTAAAAAATACTTCAAATCACAAAATATTTAAATTAAGAGAGATTAAATGTTTTTCCAGTTGTTGATGAGAATTCATCGAGAGCTACCGCTGTTAGACGCCCTCATCCAACCTTCTCCTCGAATAAAAATAAGTCCCAGATCTGATATTAAGTTAATATTAGAAATCGTGTGGGCCCTAGACCCCAGCCTACCTAGTCAAAACTCCAGCCCACTATCCAGACGAGGATACCACGCAGAACTAACCCTCCAGATCACATCCTGCCCTTGGTTGCAACTGCTACGCCTGAATGACTTGCAGCGGCGACGCTCTCCTGTAGGGAAGTGGTCGTGGTTTTATTTCCCTCCCCAAGGGGATGAGGATAGTTTAAGTAAATAGTGAACCGAAGAGGGCGAAAAGTCGACGGAACTACGCCCAATTTTAACAGGTCGAACAATTGAGCGTGCGCTGCGTCAACCTGGGACGGATGTCGCCTGTCATTTCACTAACACGCCGCGTAACTGCAAGGTTCTAAGCCTCCAGGGTGAATTATATACGAACTGGTTGCATTATTGATCTTGCACTAAACGAAGATTTAAGTTATATATTTTTGAATCAAAATTAAAATGTTAATTATTTTAGTAAGTACGCTTAGAACAGGTATGTAACTTGTAATCGTGGACTCACGAAAAAAGGTGTCTGAATCGGTTAGCTATTTTTCTTTCACCGTGACTTAGGCATGCTACCCGTTCGGGTTATACTCATGTATGGAAATCTTAATGAGCTAGGAATAATGAAGATTAAATTTATAGAAAATGTACCCACACTTGCGCGGAGAAAAAGAGATTGGGAACCATTTGGATAAAACCACCCTCAATGGACCTAGCTGGAATTAGAACCCTATTCTTGCCAACATCAGCAGTCTAGACTATTGGTTAGTTTAGTTGGCTGGTTATGAGAATGTTGTGTATTCAATTTTGAACTGGTATTTTGAGTGTGGTTTTGCCCAAATGTTTTAACCCACCAATTTGTCAACTTATTCTAAACTCTAAATTAATCTTTCAATCTATCATATAATTATGTTTTGTGCATCACATTTTAATACCCGATTGGACTATCAACATATCTACTTAAATGAAGTAGGAAAGAGGAAGGTGGAATCGAGAAGTATTGTAGCCGCATATGCGTGAACAGAGAGTAGAAATATATCTAGACAAAAATACCCAACTGGGACTCAAAACCCGACCTCACCATTAATGACAAATCAGTTTATTGCGATAGTGACAGGTTAGAACATGTGAACACTGATACTACTGATGTCAATAATTTAAAAGAGATTTGTCACTATTTTAGGTTGATGAGTTGATGTACTTGGTTAGTTAAAGTTCTATCTTTATATCCCAATTGCCATTAGTGTAAAAATCCGGGATATCCAAATATTTACACGAGTAGCAATTAAGATGTAAAAATAGAATTTAGAGGAAATGTACAACCAGTTTTGTTGAGGAGGAGTTAAAACCATATCGGTTAAAACATCACATTAGACCCAGCCAGGATTAAAAAACAAACCTCCCAACTAAAGGCAAATCAAACTTAAAGAGACTGACACTTTGTCCACGTGCCCCCCATTGTGGGTTATTTCAAGTTGATAAAGTTAACATACTAACTAGAATAACATAAATAATTGGAACTTCTAAAATATTTACCAACAATATTTAATATAATATAATTCAACTAATAATTTAAAATTTCCGTCACCCGTAACATTAAAATATATATATATTAGGTTTTGTTCAACACCTTAGCTCATTCTTTAGAGCATCTGTCTAGTGAACTATGTATAAATCGATGGTTCACATCACCAAATAATGTGTCTTTGATTGATTAGGGGTGTCCCCTGTAAAGGAGCTGACTCGATGGTAGGAAGATCGAATGTAATGTCTACTCTAAAGGCGAGTTCATTTGTAAGTCATGCATCAACATAGTAACTTGGTTTAAAGTATTCATATTGTAAATACAAAAATTAATGATAATTTAGTAATATAGTGCTTTTCGGGACACAACCCATACGAAATTTACATTTATTTTTTACCAAATTAACTAGAATACATGCAACCCACTTCCTTTACATGAGCTTTTAATCGAAGTTTGGCCATTTATTTTTCAAAATAAATATATTCATTCATTTGTTTTCAAATATTAACTTATATTATATAAATTGCAAGTTGATGAGGTAAGGATGAATTTAATGTTAAGAACCCTCGTTTAAAAGTAATGCAATTTCAAATTTGAAAAAATTGTTTTTATCTTTATAATAAGATTTTAAGTTTGTAAGTTTTAAAAGCGAATATAAATCCCATCAAAAACTTTGAAAACATCAACATTAAACATAATTCTACATTTTGTATTGATCAATAACAAACAAATTATCAATAAAAATATGTTTATTTTGTTATAACTAACTCAATTTGTACGTGTCGGTTAGTAAGTATGTCTTTGAAGTAAAACCTGTAAATCCGTGAAGTATGAACACTACATTCCCGTAAAATTATCAAAAAATGACTTAAAAGGTTTAAGTATTGTCTTAAAATATAGCTTTGGCTTTTTAAAATGTAACCTAGGTTGACTAAGGTTGTCTGAAAATAAAGAACAAAAAGTTTGAATCACTTCTACTCATAAAACAAAGTGTCCGTATGTATGTACAGTAGCCCCATGGCTTCTTTAGTGCTGACTGACAGCTTTAAAAAGTTACCAGACCAAATTACGTATCCCTACGGGGAACCAGATGATATTCAAAGACATATGTTTAGTAGCTGTCACTTTTGACAGTCAAAATTTAGGTATATACCTAAATGTTGACTGTCAGAAGTCAGCTGTGAGCTGTCAGTCAGCACTAAAGAAGTCATGGGGCTACTGTATGTTGCCTAACATGATATAAATTGACACCGGTAAGGTTTTAGGCTATTGATAAAACGGGTTATATAAAATAAAATTGATGTATTTAAAGATTTTTTTATAAAAACGCGTGATCAATGATGAATTATTCCAGTGAATGAATTTATTATTTTTCTGTCTAAGTTGATCACAAAATCCAAATAGTTTATTAAAGAATACATTTTAATAGTAAATCCAAAGATAAATCATATTTTAGTTTGGTTGATTTTTTTAATTCACAAATACTTAAGATAGTCTCTGTGTATTATGTTTGCTTATAGCTAGAGAACTACAAATATATTTGAACGTGTTATTTTTCCTTTTTTGTTGAACTAATATAAAAAGGATGTATGCTATTTAAAGATTATCTGTCTTCTAGAAGCTGAGCAGTGACGTTAAAGGCAAAGTAAGTATTTTATGTAGACTGGGGAGTGGCAAAAGCGAAGGACTGCCACACATGCATCTACTGTTACGAAACATCATACTCAACGATATAAATTCAGTGATAACTTCAGAAATTACAGAATAAGACGTCGACTCCCAACTGCATGCAAGTATAACTAAACATATGGTAAATGGCCCATATTTCTTTTGAGTTAATCTTCACCATGCATGCAGCAAAAACTATCCAAAGAGCTATGTTGTAGGGCATGATGAATACCACAAATATCGCAGATGTCATCCCGACAATGCAGGGTGCTTGGCCAAGATATGTTCTTGACCGTTGAAGATAAGACAATCGTTGGGCAATCCCGCTAAATCCCGTTCTGTTGAGAGTGTTTGATTCCCAAACTAATTTGGAGTTGTGCAGTGTCATCAGATTCATTAAGTTTGTATGTAAGTAAATCAATAAATTAAGTGATCAAGGTATTAACTTAGTATTAGCTTAACCAACAAAGTGGAACAATTTCAGTTTGGATTATTTAAGATGTTATGTATTTATTTATCCATCTTGAAAATGGACACTGTGTAAATTTTACCTGAAGTAATGCCACTGGTGTCACTAACAACCCATGGGACACACCATTAACAATCTTCCCCAAACTGTGCGCTGAAGATCCCTTCGCGAAGACGCTTACTTATAATGAGTTTGCTTCATGGATTTTTGGATATTTAAGAAATTCCACTGCCAAAATCAAGATGTTTCTGTAAATGACCCCCCCCNAAATGACCCCCCCCCCCCCCTCTCCCAAGTAATGAAGGGCGATTCCCTCATTGGGGTATGTATCATACACATAAGTAACACAGTGTGTTATTATTTGACAATGCAGCTCCATGTCACCAAAGGTCGAACATAATTTGAAAACTTACGTACCATGAATGGCATAACCCACACATCCTACCAATTAGTTTGCAAAGCACTGGGACTCTTAGAGGATAACTCGCACTGGAGCAGTAGTTTAGCTAAAGCCAATTTGTGCCGTTCTTCTTCCTAACCCAGATATTGGTTCTCTATCATATTAATATTTTTCGCGTGACAGTTCCTCGGGCTTGCCCACAAGGAAAGCATATTGAAAGATATTGAAGATGAAATCTGAGCAGAGCAATCGGTAGAGTATTTGGACTTCAGTGAAGATATTTTAAATGCAGGTTAAAGTGAACTCAACCAAACAATAAGGTTTATCTTCAATAATATCATGAAGAACTTGAGTCCTCTTCTACCCCGCATTTTTTACGAATGTATAATCTATAAAGACTATTTGAGAGAAACCACAATCCAACGGCTATTTATTTTACAAACTTTTGATATAAACAACTCTCTATTGAACACAGAACTACTTACCCTATACATAAATATATTATAGTGTTTTAAATCCCGTAGAAAAAGTGCTCTTTAATAATGCGCTCAAAGGTAAAGGGAATACTTTTATAATTAAATTAATATTGACTAAGCTCAGGTTTTAGGTTTGTGTTGCCATTTCAGTGGCTTCGACGGGTATAGTGGATACTTTGTTAGAAAAGGAAATAACAACGAGTGTGACATTTAAATGACCTTTTGCAATTTTTTAACGATACAAATTGCGGTGTGCATTATATTGGAGCAAAGTTTTCATCAAAATAATTATTGAAAAATTATCTATTATATTATGGAATGAGAATAAAATGTAACATAAAATTTCAACTGAAGATCTAGATTTAACTATTAGAGATCTCAGAAGGAACAATGTGTTCATCGGATGCATGGCCTTGCTGTTCTCAGAAGACTTACGACGAATTATACCTGTAATTCCAAGAGTCACTGGATCTGACTACGCCTACTTGAAAAGATTCTACATATTTCCAAACGTTGTGAAAATTTCTCTATAAACCAACATGCGCATCTACCTGTGCGAAGACAAAAACTAGACTTATTGGTCTATATATTGCAGAAACTTGGCAATAGTCTCTTCTCATGGCACGAAAGCAAGGTGTCCTTGAATAACTCCCATATATGCGTCGTGGTCAAGGATATCCAAGAATTAGTCCAATTTATTTATCCCAATAAAATACATCTTCTGCAAAACAAGCTTCTATCGTTGTTCCAGGATCAAGCAATTCTAGCTCCAAAAATTAATCATCTGGTAAAATTAATTAATGTATTTTAGAGTAGTTCAGAGTGCCATCCTGCACTTACATGTAACTACAGTGTGTAATTATTGTTTAATTCCCTTACACTATTCAAATTACCCATTCAAGTTCTTAATCTAAAATTTGAGCACCCATCATATTGTGCGTTATTTGAACCTAACTAAACTATGTAATTGGGAGCCACTTACAATTAAACGGTCCGCAAAACTTTATTGTAGAGGTGAATGTTATGACAGATTTTACTAAGGGAGAATGGTTCGTGATACAAAGAATACCCATGATTCTATCAGACCTGCCTTTTCAGTTTAAATGCTTACAATTTCCTATCATGGTTTGCAATTCGATGGCAATCAACACAGCACAAGAACAAACCCTGAAAGTGCCAACCATTGATCTCTGCGCCAAGAGTTTATCACCTGGAGTGTATGTGGTGTGTTCCTGTGATAGTTCTAGCAGCCACCTGTAAATGCTCGCTCCTCCTGATTAAACTACTAACATCATTTACAAAGAGGCCTTGCCTTAAAGTTTGATACTTTTTTCTTTCAAATATTTTGTAATAATACGTAATAAAATGCGCCACGCTTTTGGGCGTCAATTGTAACAATACGGTATAAATACGCCGCTCTTTGGGCGTCG
>CABFVX010008118.1:11180-26226 GCA_902151425.1 Timema shepardi | reverse complement strand
TTCACAAGATGTCTTGTCAGAGGTGAAGGAAGGGTTTGGTAATCAAATAAATCTTGGCCGGGACCGAGGATTGAACCCCGGCCGCCAGCATAGAAGTCTGACACCTTACCCCCTGCCAGGTCACCAATGAAGTTATATAAAAAAAGTCAAAGTTCATGGAAGAATATTTTTCTTAGTTATGTTCCATCCTCCATCCACATGAATGAGGGTGCACTACCTCTAAATTCTACGATCCTCATTGTCACTAGATACATTTTAAATACTTCGAATAAATACTTCTAAGGATTTGTAAAAAACCGGTAAAATGAGCACACATTATCTGTATTAATGTATGAGCACAATATTTTATTTTTTTAAATAAACATATAATCACGCTCTTTAATTAGGTCGCCGGTTTTGAAGCAACAATTTAATTTCAAATTTTTACATAAATATGAACATAAAAAAATTAATTAAATTAATATTAACATTTATTTAGATTATTGTAGACATTCATTAATACAAATTGATTTTTTTTATTTCAAATTTGGTTTCTTTTAAAACATTAATATAATACATTAAAAGCCTTTTATATACCCGATTAAGTGGCTTCGTGGTCTAACGCGCTACTCTTGTTGTAGATTAAACTACCAATGATGGAGAGAAATGTTCGAATCTCGGTTGGGTGTACTGAGGGTGGTTTTTCCAAATTGGCATTCCCCTTTCCCTCCGCGTTCATTCAGGTACACTTTCTCTAAATATAACCATCTCAATATCTGAAACAATTAGTGTAATTATTACATAAACGTATAACCCGAATGGATTGTTAGACTCGGTGGTTAAACACATCTATTTATATACATCTGTAAAGTTTACCAATGCAATTTCTGTCTTTGATATAATACATATCTTTTGTAGGAATTTATTTAGATCTCAAATAAAGTTATGTTGTATATATTTCAATATCAAGAAAGTTTTTCTTTCTTCTCTGGTTTCAACACATCAAACGCAGTCCTACTTGATGTATTCACCCATTAAATGAAAGTAAGAATAATAAGTTTAAGGGATGGGAATTCATTCAGATCCATTAGTGATATTGATTCCAATTCGAAACAAATGTTTACTCAAATTTATCAAAACCCACTTGCTGCCCTTTATGTAGTAGTATTCAGAATAATACACACACTATATATATATTCGGACCTTTATTTCTGATGCTGTGTATAGCAGGATAAAACAAAATCAATGCAACTCTTGATAAAAGATTAATACTTTTAACTATATTTCTTAGGGATGTCATAATCCATACCTTGAAATCCTCGAACTTTATTGGTATTAAAGAAACTAATAATCGATATTAGTATCACAATTTTTGACAGCTTATTTCATAGCTCTGAGGCACCTACGTTTCTATTGCTTATAAAAAAACTACTAATAAACTAAATTCTGGGATATTTCATTGGATTCCCTTATTGTTCGTTTACCATTTTTGCTTAAAGTGGGCTGAAATAGGACGTGAGAAAAGACCAGTGTTTTTGCAAATCTTAGGGTAAAACATTTTTTGGCTAAAATAAATAAAATATTTCTCCAGTACAAAAATAAAGCTTATTTTAATTTTAATTATTTTGTTTTCAACAGTTCATGAATATCCATATTGAGCATAGTTACTTTAGATGAAAAACTTTTTAAAGGAATATAAAAAGTTGTCATTAAATTCAGGTACACACTAGATAGATATTCAAGAAGTGTTTAGGTCACCATGTGAAGAAAACTAAATTCTATATTTTTACTGAAGCAATATTCTATTTATTTTGACCAACCAAATATTTTGCCATAATAACTGCAAAAACACTGCCTTTTCCTCACATCCTTTTCCATCATGCTTTAAATGCGGAAGGATATAAAATATACTTAATAGGTTTATAATGTTCTAGCCTTCCTGTATGGATCAAACATGCCTTTTTTGAAATATATATTTTTTAACATTTGTATTATATTTATTTTTGGCAAATTACATTACAGTGTGGTTAATCCTACTCTTAAACCCCTTAAGTGTTGCTGTTTGGAATTTAATGAGACCAAGTTCTTAATCAATAACAAGAGGTATTTTGCAGAAACTATCAACCATATAATTTATATAGCTTTAGGTAAGATGTACTAACATTTTTTGTGTTTAGAGAAAGTGGTAAAATATTTAGTTAAAATTTTAAGTTGACCCAAGATGGTATTCAAACCAAAGTCGGACCTGTAGTCCACGCGTCCATTGATGTGATTCACGTACTATTAATATGTATAGTATATATACATACACGCATTGTTAAACACCACGTTTTACTAGCCGTTTTGGTTATACTCCTATGTACTAATTATGCTAATAATTTTAGGGATTAGTAATATTATATTCATGGCTAGTATTCCCGCATTTGCGTGGAGGGAGTGTGGCAAAACATTCTGGAAGAACCACCATCAGTACACCCAACTGAGATTCGAACCTTGATCTTCTCGTTATTGGCAGGCTAGTCCACAGCTATTGTAGCGCCTTATACAATGCGACCACCGAAGAGGGTCCAATATTGTATCGATTGTTCAGTAAAAACAGGAGCTGATTAGCTAGTAGATTAACAAAGACTATCGATTTCTATAAATTGTGTTTCCATTGTAAAATAGAAGATAGACTTAATTAACCTTGTATTTTACAAGAACTATTGTATTGGAAACAGATCAGCAATATTTACATAAGAAAAGATTTAGAAACTTTGGCCGATGGAGAATATTAGATTACTTTTTTTGCCCACTAGAGCAAAGATGAACTTTATCCAAATCTAGGATTGTGGAAGTAATTACATGAGTGATTCTTGATCTAAAAATATTATTATATCTTATCTCTGGATAAACATTGTGTTATTAAATAAAAATAATTATCTTAACAAATACATATATATTATTGATAAATGTCCTTCCAATGCGTTTTAGTCCACGTTTAAATTATACGGATACGTACAATAATCACGATAGTGGAACAAGGATGAGAAAGTTAGACTGTATAGGAAGTGTACCAGAATTTGGGTAGAGCGTGTTAAAACATTGAGGAAAGTTATTACTCAGTAAGTTTTACCGGGATTCAAACCTTGATATACTTTGCCATCGGCATCCATTCTAGCAATAAATATACACGTTTTACTTTGCGCGAACACATTTGGGAAAAGAAAATGTATAATTATTTATAAACTATCATAAACTTTTAATAGTATTTAGGTGGAAGTGTTGGGTAAGTGAAATAATTTAAGGGTTTTTGCAGTTTTCTCACAAATATTTTTTGGTCAATAGAAATTAAATATTGCTCCAGTAGAAAAATATAGTTTAAATTTATTCATATGGTTATAACAATACTTTATGATTATTTGTCAAAGGGTATCCTGGAATTTAATGGCAACTTCTCTTCATTTAAAAAGTTTCTCATCTAATGCTGCTATGCTCATTACAGATAATAACAAATCTTTGTATTGCCGTGCGAGGTATATAAAACTTTGTTACTCTGGAGAAATGTTTTATTTATTATTGCCAAAAATAGTTTTGCTATAAAAACTACATAAACACAACCTTTTTCTCCTATAACTTACACTCCCACTTTAATGTTACTATTTTTAAAACATACACTTCTGGTTCGGTTTATCTAGGGTTCACTTTCAAAATAGAGGGCTTTAATAACCCACATATATGTAAACAACTTACCCCATTGTATATAGCACTACATACCCAACCCTGAAAAATTTACTCTGAGAAATAAGAAGGGCAGTAAACTATTAAATTTGAACTTTTTAATGTATCTCCGAGGACTAAGCCAGGGGCAATATATTATTGCTCAAGCAAACTGTGGTTTTACTACACATCTGGGCTATCCTTATACTCAATATAAAATGCTAGGGATAACTAAAGTATAATTTAAAGAAAATATACCAACATTTATTTTGAAGGAAAGTATTATGCAAATAAGGAAAAAAAAATCGCAGCTCATTACATATATCTATGTTTCCAACCCCTACCAAAATGTCACTGACAAACTAGTAAATAGTATAACCCGCTTCGGTGGTTGCAAGAACTAACGTGCTACCCTCACACTAGACTGGACTGACAATAACAGGGAGATAAATGTTCGAATCCCGAGGGTGTTTTTTTTTTCAAATGTTTTTCCAGTCTACCTTCATACAAATGGAGGTGAGCTTCCTTTAAATATAATAGTACTAATCCCTAAAATCAATAGCGTAATTAGTACATAAGCGTATAACGCAAACGGGTAGTAAGACGCAGTGATAAAAAAATTAATTTAATATTATACCAACGTTTTATTTTACACGCTTACCCACTTGTGAGAATTTTAAAATAAAACATAAACGTATTACATAAATCTGAGGCCTCTAGAAACCAAAACAAAGGATTCACACCAAACTCCATTAACCAATAATAACATCTCGTGTCAAAATAGATTCTTAAAACACTCAGATTGGACGTTGTTCACTACTATTTAAGCGCACCTGTTAAAATTGATGCATCACATGGTTAGGGGGTGTTGAGGTTGTGAAGAGAGAAGGGGGGAAGGGTCTTGGATGTTTAAACTGCTTACGAAGCACATACTATGCTCTTAATCCGGACTATATTCCATTTGAAATGTGGGCAATTGAAAGGGGGGGAGGGGAGGGAAGAGGTTTTAGTATTTTGGAAGGAGTAGTTGGTGGTATTAACGTAGGAGTAGTTAGCCCATCCATTCAACCCCTCCATCTGTCCATCCATCTGTTTGTCTGATAGGGCGACAAATGCGTCATGGGATGAGACTAATGGACCAGAGGGGGTACTTAAGTAATCCTAAACAGATTGTGTTTAGTGGCTTGTTTGTGTGTCAAAGTATAGCCAGTAGTTTATGCTTAAGTGGTGTTAGTACGTGGAAGGATATTTATGAAACCTTTACACTTGTATACATTTATTTTAAAAGTGTTTTAACATGAACCTTTTGAACACCGGACTATACAAGATGAAGACCTAAACGATAAATTTACTTGTGAAGTAACACAAAAAGATCCAACCAACAAAGAGGAGTAATATGTATATATATATATATATATATACCTTGCTGCTCTTTTTATATATATACTTCTTACTGCTCTTTGTATATATACATCTTACTTCTCTTTATATATATATACATCTTACTTCTCTTTATATATATTCATCTTACTTCTCTTTATATATATATATACATATTACTGCTCTCTCTCTCTCTATATATATATATATATATACATCTTACTGCTCTTTATATATATATATACATCTTACTGCTCTTTATATATATATATACATCTTACTGCTCTTTATATATATATATACATCTTACTGCACTTTATATATACATCTTACTGCTTTTATATATATACGTCTTACTGCACTTTATATATATACATTTAACTGTTGCTGAAATTTAAAATGTAACATTAAATATTATTTCTTATACGTAACTGGAATATTGGTGTTTTAAATGACTTAGCTTGGAAACTAGCAATATATTGTACCTATAACAATAATAAGTTAATGTAAAATCAATATAGGTTTTCATTTAATAAAATTAACTTGTTCGATACGCTTAGTAGAATGCAATAAAATTGCTTATTGGTAGATAGCTAAGCCGTATTTAAATGTCCATTTACATTACGCTACTTCCTCTAGCCCCCAGATTTATCTCCTCATCCATAACCCCTAGATTAGGCTATTAGTAGGGATAACCCTTCCATTGTATTAACAAGTAAACAAACAAGTCGGTTTTAATATACAAGTTTAACCGTTTATAGTATCGCAAAAAATTAAATGCTGTTAATAAAATTATATTAAAGCGTATTATCTGAGTAGGCATTAAAACCACGTGTTAAAAATTATATAAATTAAATTAGTTATCAATTATTATTCCAAATTTAAAAAAATATTACTATTTTCTTGCACAAGCTATGACAAATAGTTATTTAAGTAGTATTATATAATAACTTAATATGAGACATATTTGAAAGTATTATAATACTAGAAATTTGAATCGATTTTATGGCTATGGCCAGGGTATACATAGGGCTTTCCATAAACTACTTAACACTAATTTTGGTTTTGATATTTGATTCCATAATACCCTCTTTACATACATTATCTTTTCACACATATTAACAATTTTCTGACACCCCCCCCCCTTTTCTTTATAACATTTCGTCAAATATTACGCCTCACTATTATAATAGTATTTTTAATTGTTAAACCTATACATCCCTTTTATTGAAAATTGTTCGTACGTGTTCTCCAAGCTTGATGAGTCGATTGTTTGTTTATATTTGCACGCAGTCAGTTTTATTAACATTAAATTACTGCTTGGTTGTAATGTGATGTCAATCAATATCTTATTCACGCTTGGTCTCCCCTAAATGTTACCTAGTTTAGCCTCCTACCATCGATGAGAATATTAACTAAACGTACTTTATTATTATTATTATTATTAGCTCCGCATCCTACTGACCATTCGGGTTATACGCACTTACGCTAATGTGTAATGGTAGGGTGATTGTGAGATGAAATGAAGGACCTACAGTTTAAAGCGTGATCCGAACCACGGTGGAAGCCTGGCATTCCACACATTCACAAGCTGTGATTAATACACGTCTCGTCAGAGGTGAAGGAAGAGTTTGGTAATCAGATAAATCCGTGCCGAGACCAAGGACTGAACCCTGGACCCCCAGCAAAGAAGTCTGACACATTACCCATAGACCGTCAGGTCACCCAATTTTATTTTTTATATTTTTTATTAATACTGACAAATACAAATGGATGTTTTATAGTATTTGAAAAACTAATCCAGGGAAAAATTTACTTGGATACAGTTAAGAAATAATACACTAAGGGCCGGTCTTATGACTACTAGATAGATATTGCTATCGGAAGGTTAAAGTTAGTGACCAGATAAAAGTTATCAGCCACTTTAATATTCTACACGTATTGTGACCTGAATTTATCTGCTGGATAGCTATCTGAAGGATAAATATATTTTTATGCAGAAAACGCAATGTTGGTGCTGTTTTTACTGGTGCGCGCATGCGTATAAGCCCTAAGGTTACGACTAATACCTGAAAATTGGTTACAACGCTCGAATTTGTTAAATAATCGCGGCTAAACGAGTGCGAGGAAACCAATGGCGTCACGTGAGTGCAGAAGCTAAGATGGCTTGCAAGTATTAATTTTGGTGTCTGCCAAATTGTGTTCAATAGTTGGGTACATTTATTGTACTCACATTTTGATAATTTGTTCTTATATAAATATAACTCTACAAATAGCCTGTTAGTATATAATAAATTGTGAATTAAATACTCTAACTTTATATAGTTAGAGCCCGGGGCTGTGCTTACTAAACACGTGAACCAAGAACCTATAAACCGATTCTGATAGGTAGAACCTCATGAAAAACAACGTGTCACTATGGTAACGACCATTTTAACATCCATATAAAAGTTATCTGGTACTTAAACCTCCCGATAAAAATGTAATGGATAAATACATTTTATCTGGCAAATAAATGCTATATGGCAGTCATATTACGCAAATTTAACTTATTGACAAGATATAAATATTTATCTGCCAGATTAATATTTATCCGGGAGTAATAAGACCGGCCCTCAGAAAATATTCCGATTAGATATTTCTGGTTAATTTTAAATTTTGCTAAAAATACTTCAGACAAAACATTTTAGAGGGGGATTCACACACACAGGGGACTATAATTTGAATAAAAAAGTTTGTTATAGAAAGAGAGGACAAATAAATTTAATAAATACTTTTTAGAGAGTAGAATTTCACAATCAAGTAATTGTTAGTAAATGTAACTATTTTGAAAAAGTACCTAAACTATATACTTTAACATTAAAATCATAATTATAATTGAAGATTGTGTAAAGTAACCTAAAAGGTTGTATTTAAATAAATAAAATATCAGGTTTTTAATAAGTTAAAGGAAAAAAGAAATCAAACCCGAGTTAGTCAATATATTTGTTGGAATAATTTTTAGCAAAAAATGTTATAGGAGGAATACATGTGAAATACTTGCTTCAGTGATCACGTGGAATATAAATCAATATCACCTAACCTGGCACTCCAGTATCGGAAATGGTGGGATTCAAATCGTGCCAAGGTTTCATGGCAGGTTTTACCGAGTACTATTATACGACAATTTTTTTACTATCATTCACATCAAATTTGAGTTCACTTCCTTTGAGTTCTACCTTACTCCATTATTGTTGATAAAGTCATATAGACAGAAAGAGTAGAAAGATTTAGCGGGGAAAAAAACATAGAGGTTATCCAAGAAAATATTTAATTAGCGGCTGTTAATACTATCTTCATCTAAAGGAACAACACCATCTGTGCGTACACACATGGCAAACCTATTTTAGCCAGTGGTTTTACTATCATCCATTGCTACACGCAAACAATAAAAAAAAATCTAACGATCACACAAACCAAATACGAGACCTATGATACGTAATTGTTTTCATCTCGTCAGCTTGGTCAACATTATCTTTGCGCGCGTGCGTGCGCGCGCGCACACACACACACACACACACACACACACACACACATAAGAACTGTCCAACTTCAATCATTGATCATTTTCAACACATGATCAGTTGTTTTCAGTATTTCTATTTATCAAATACCAATTTATGTTCCTATTAACTAGTTCTCTATCAGAGTATGTAGAGCTTTTGTCGCTATTTACAAGGTAAATAAGCTAAAACGTCAGTAGCACGGATAAATTGTTAATTAACAACACTGAAGAAGATGCTAAGATAAATTTGTTTTGAGAAACTAGAATTCATTCAATAAATCAACAGTTACATTGACCGCTTCGGTGATAGGATGGTTTAAGGCGTCACTTTCGCAATATGCGGGGAGATTTGGGTTCAAATTCGTGTCGATTGTAGTTTGTTTATTTTTTTTCTAAGTGGTTTTAATATCATACCTTCATGTAAATGCGGATACACTTACTCTAAGCTCTACCCTCCTCATAGTTAACAAACTAGCTTAATTACTACACATTCGTGCATCCCGAAAGGACAGTGAGACGCGATGAAAAAAGAAATCGTCGATGGAATTAAATATTTATAATTTTATTTCACTTAAAAAATGATCTAAAGTGAAGTTCAAAATTTACAGAAAAAATAGCAAGACCGTAATAATGATAAGGACATGGAGGAAGCAGGGTCTACTGTTCACAGAACTACTAGCAAGACTCCAATAACGGTAAGGACATGGGGGAAGCATGGTCTACTGTTCACAGAACTAATAGTATTGCAATCTTAGACTTTTCACACCACATGCACACTAGGCTGTGTGAGTTGTTAATTAAGTAATGGGTTTAAACTTGGTGGGTTTATTTGTTCTATGACCTACTCGGTTTATGTTTCTGAAGGTATTATATTACTTTCTTGGATTAAATATGTTTTATTAAATATTATATAAGATGGATAAACCAGCCCAAGCCCAAGTGGGGAAGAGTTCAGTTGAAGGTTTTAAATTCCAAATTTGGCCACTTTTTATTACGCAAATAAGCGACCATTTATTAGTGAGTTCAACTCGTTATATTGCTCAGTGATCAGAAAATATTGATTCCAGTGTAGTTGTACTTTTACTATCTGTCTGTGATGACTTAGGTAAAATTACCAGAAGGTTGTATGCCATTCTACGATATTAAGGGGTTCAATATTAATACTAGGAGTAGAAGACTCGTAATATTAAAACCATTACTATAGTAGCCCCATGGCTTCCTTGGTGTTGACTGACAGCTCACAGCTGACTTCTGACAGTCAACATTTAGGTATATACCTAAATTTTGAATGTCAGAAGTGACAGCTACTAAACACATGGTTTGGCGTAGGGATACATAATTTGTTCTGGTAACCTTTCAAAGCCGTCAGCTCTCAGCTGTGAGCTGTCGGTCAGCACCAAAGAAGTCATGGGGCTACTGTACTTTGCGTCTACATACCAGTTTGCATTTTTACGTACAATACAATTATGACACAATATAAAAAAAATAACTTAAATACCGATAAATATAGCAATATCTCGGAGGAGATAAGAATATAAATCACATACTTTAAGACACATTTCTATGTAAAAATACGGATCGAGCTCATAAACTCGTTCTTCAAGTTCTAAGTTAATTAGGCTCTTTCATCTGTTAATAATTGTATTAATTTCAATTTCCTTTTTTCTATAATGCTGGCCAACATTCCCAAGACTTATTACCGTCCAGCTTTGAAAAGCACACAAACACCCGACATATAATCATAAATACACCAGAAAATAGAAAATAAACAATAATATAGCAGATGAGTAATGATACATACAAATAAATAGTTATTAAAAGATTATAATAAAATAATTGATCAAAAAGTAAAAGGTTAAATTAATATGCATTGATATAATTTCATAAACAAAGAATAAATATATGTCAGCAGAATGTGTTTTTAAATACTAAAGGTAAAAACATATACCGGGTAAATTAATAATAGAAGAGTTTCTTAAACTACTCTGAGTTTGGCTTTTAGTTTTGTGTGTGATAATAATCTATTTAAATAAATTTAAAATTAGTGCTATGGATATAATGGCCTACATGGCTCAATTTCTTAGAGTTATTGAGAGAAAATAATTTTGGATTACGAGAGTACTGAGAAGGGACATGTATAACTAAATGATAAAGGGTAAATTTACAAGAAATTTTGTCAAAGAAAATAATATTAGAGAAAATAAGAATAACTGTAAAATTAAAATATTTTAATGATTGTAGCTATACTCTATAAGAAATAATAATAAAATATATAATTATCTATTTTAATAATAATTAATATAAATAGATTCAAATTATAATAATTAATTATTATTTATAGTTTAATTATATATAATGTATATAATATTTACTGCTTACCATATTATATTAAAGTGATAATTTATGTATAAAAATACATGAGTTAATTTTATTAATATTATTATTATAACAAGAAGAATTAGACAACTAGCTCAAATAATTTTTAATGAAATTTTATTTTGGAAGAATCTCTTTGGTTTGAAATTCTGTGTAGAGCAGGCTTCTAAAAGGAAATTAAGTTATTCCTAAACGTAACTAAAGAGAGATGAAATAACAGTTTTAATCCCGTCTTTGTAAAGGGTGTTGAAGGAAGGACCTGTGGGATGAGAGAGGGTCGGGAGGGGGTTTGGGGTGGTACAAGAGTCCTAAGGGATTAATTTATCATTCAGTGGTGGATGCCCTTTTCAAACCAAGAGTTAAAAGGAATGTAAATTGAAATTGTTTTTGAGTTATTGAAGTCAACTTAAAAGTATTTCCATCCCGTTTCTGTTGCCCACACTTGGATGTCATTTTGTGTCGGCCCTTCATTGAATGAGCTTTCTCTTTGGTATTTTCTAAATCCACTACAAAGAGAAAGTATTGAAACCTTTCATGCATTGTAATTAAACAATTTCACTCTCTTATTGCATTTGTTTCCGTGGATTAATCTGTTGAAATAAAACTCAAGTAAATTCCTAAACATTAGATAGTATTTATTATTTAAGTTTGTACGTAGCTAAATTTTAAAATGGATAGACATAATCGTTTACCTCCTCCCTTAAATTGCATTTAGATTAATAAAACCAAACTATTAGGCATATTATTTCACACCTCCATAAAAATGTATAATTAATAACTCAGAAACTATTGGTTTTATATAACAACGTGTTTCAAAAAATATATTTTAATTCTTAAAAGTACTAAGACTTTACAACGAGAAGTTATTTCTTATCTAAAATTCTTGCGGAAATATTATCATAATTATAAATTTCCGTTTGTGTAAATTACCCTTAAAATCATGGCTTAGGTACCAAAATTTAATCAAAATCTTTAAAAAGTATTTCTATAGAATCAATTTTTTATTTTATTTCTACGCCCTTCAGTAAGTATATAACTCTTAGTTTTAGGGATTGCTCACTAACTCCAAATATTTATTAAGGTGGACTTTATAAGATCCCTAGGTACCAATTTTTAACCCAATCGTTAAAATGGTTCGTCTCTAAGCCAAGACAACGGACAGTAACGCGAAAATAAGATTTTCAGTTTCATTTATCAAAATCTTAAGTAAGACTTTTTTGACGATCACAAAACTTCACTATCTGAAGAATAGAGAGTACCTAAATAAACTCGTAAACTACTTACTCCTGAAGAGTATTAAATAAAATGGTAATTATATTCTATATACGTAATACAATCGTTTACATATCAATTATCTCTCTTTATGTACTCTAGATCACTTTTAGAGAGAGGTATTGTGATCGTCAAGTAAAAAAAAAAATTTCAAAATTTTGATTAATGTCAACGTTTCATGATTATCTTACACAGAAAATTTGTGTTTTGCGATTCCTCTTGTCTCTTTGTTTATGTATATAACGGCCTAGAGCCGGAACAGTTATTCAGATCGGTTAAGGAGTACTTGGAACTAACTAGTTATCTAGCCCATAAAATTAAGGGTAAGTTTACAGAAGAGCAGAAATACAGTTTTCAATGAAAATGAATTTAAGGGTACTTTACATCAGCGTAAATTTCCAATTTTCAGATCATACATCAGCAACTATTTCAGATAAGAAATAGCTTCTAGTTTTAAAGTTGTAGTACTATTAGAAATACAAATTTATTTCTTGAAACATATTTTTATAGCACCAATAGTTTTTGATCTATTATCATATATAATATTAAATTAGATATATTTTTTATGGAGATGTTAAATTTTACACTGATTTTTATACTCTTTGGTGGACAGAGATGATATTATTTTCTCAATGTTTCTGTAACAGTGTATATATTAAATTTATGCTATATGCTTAAGTGTCTCTGCAACATTGTTTATTAATTCAACAAAATCTTATTTTTTTTAGTTAGTGTATCTATTTTAATTTAAAATAAAGTATATGTGGTGGACCGTAACCTTTTTTTATTATCAAGGTAGTTAAAAAATAAAATTTAGAGGTGTAGAGATAGAGAATAAAAATATTTGATGCGATCAATCCGGCAATCGAGTCATGACAGAGCTCTGGCGAGTGTGAAATAGATTCTAGCTGACAGACACACACACAAACACAAACACAAACACAAACAATCACCGTCCTGCTGTTATGACTCAATCAAATCTGTCAAAAGCGCGAGAATTCACCGAAACTTTTTTTATGTGTCTCCAATCATGTGTGGTGGGTAAATAATAGAGAGAAAGGCAGTAAGGGAATATCTGATGTGGGCGAATTGAATATACTAAATTAAATTTACATTTCCAAGCTTACATTCATTCTTTGATCATTCTAATATTGACACGAATATATTTTTTATCTTTCGAAAATGTGTTGATATGAAAGTATAGTACCTATTATTCGCCATTTATTAACACTCAACCCGCCTCGGTGGCGTAGTTGGCTAACGCGCTTGTCGTGTTGAGCTCGACTGCTGAGGACGGGGAGATCGAGTTTCGAATCTCGGTCGGGTGAACTGGGGGTGGTTTTTCCTAAATGGTTTTCCACTCTCCCTCCACGCAAAAGCGGGATTACATTATCTATATTCAACCTTCCAAATTCCTAACACCATTTTCATAATTAGTTCTTAAGCGTATAACCCGAACGGGTAGTAAGATGTTGTGCTAATTATCACTACTATTACTGTTCAATTTGTGTGCCGCGTGCCTTATGCGCCCCTCGAGAATATATTTTGATTTTGTGGCCCGCGATGGATTAGAAAAGTTATTAAAATATATATAACATCATACAGGATTTCCTTAAAAATGATCAGATTTAAATAGTGTAAAATTTATTATATTTATTATTGGTTGTACCGTACTGCGTACCAATAATTTTAATACTTTTAATGTTATATATTAGTTACTAGTCTGTTGGCCTATCCTGTAATATTCGTCTGTTTAATTTATGACATTTAAAATAACGTAAACTGGATTTTCTGTTAAAGAATATCAACTATAATAAATGGTACGGTGCACTGTGCAGATTTTCTCTCACTTTTATCTTAAAATAGACATTCACTAAAAATGTGTAGTGTAGTGAAATACATTATTTTTTAAATACTAATCCAAACATCATAAATTAAATAATATACACTGTTACTTACTCTCCGGCATTAGGAATTAGACTAGACACTGCTACAGAAAAAATGAGAAAATACAAATATGTTTGTTCAATAAAATATATTTATCTCTAGTAGTACTACAAATGTACAATGATAAGATATTCTGTATCTCAAATAGTTGCGGAGAAATGATGAAACTTGGAGAATTTATCCCATTTAAAGTACCCTCAAAGTTATTTTCATGAGAAATTTAGAACTGTCTTCTTATTTATAATGATAAGCCCTGTCTAGATATAAAATTTAATCAAAATCTGCTGTGTTAGTAATGAAAGAATTTAAGCTCTCTCCCTTTGCCCTTAATTTTAAGGTTCCAATTTTAAAAAAACCCGGGGGGACCTATTGACAACTTCAGATAACAAGTTTTAGCCCGATAGGTACAATAATTTTGGTTCCAGCCCAAGGTACAGACATACACCATTGCTAAAACCACTTTTTTGATTTCAGGGGGTCAGGAAACGTCAACATTTATCAAAATCTCGAGTTTGATTTTTCAGATGAGCACAATCCTTCTTCCTCTGAAGTATCGAGAGAAAGTAAAAATACATATATTAGATTACTCTATTTTAGAGTAAGGGATGATGGACTTTTAAACATTCATTTCAGAGTAAACAGGATTGAAGACATAGTAGCTAATTTTTGGAACATTTGTTTTACAGCCCAACCGCCTCCGTAAAGTTCGGGTAAGTTTGGGTTGGAGGGGAGGGGCTGAAAGGGTAGTATTGTGTAATTTTACTACCCCTTGTTGGAATGAAGCATTCCGACTGTAGTTTTGACCAGTTAATTGTGAGTGTGCTCTCAAGTGTTATTGGACGAGGTCTG
>CABFVX010008118.1:0-10359 GCA_902151425.1 Timema shepardi | reverse complement strand
ATTTTTTTAATCATATCTCCGAAACTATTTGCGATATGAAATTACTTATCATTGTAAATATGTAGATCTATTTATAATACAAATATTTTATTTGCAACAAATTTGTATAAAACCAATTAATTTCAAGCTATATGCAAATATATATATATATATATATATATATATATTAAACTCTTTGAACAATATAGGTAAACCGTAAATATAATTGAGCCTGAAATGTTGATGAATGTCGACTTCTCATTACCCCCCCAAACCCTAAAAAGTGGTGTTTGAAACGCCGTCTGTCTAACTCTAAAATTATTAACAGTTTACTAAAGGGTGAAGAGAAAGAAATTCAATTTTCTCATAATCAGCTATAACAATTCTATCTCTCGGATTTTAGACTCAATATTCATTTATTACCTATTTAATTAATCAAAATTTTTAAAAGAGAATTTAATTGCAATGCAATAATCATAAGATATCCCCTAGTATAATTACGAACATTTTAACTGAAAGTAAAATTTTAATGCCAAGTGTTGACACTTGGGGAGCCAATATCTATAGTTTTTATAGATTAATATATACAAATGAAGACGTTAATTCTTTAAAAATAAAATTATGAAATTTAAAACCACGAATAAAAAATGTTTTACGAATGCCTAGTGCAATATGTTCTCGGGTTTGATAATTTACATTATATTACAAACTTTTGAGTACATATCTCCATTTCTAAGAAATGGAGCTAGTAAGATAGTGCGGAGTTCCATACCATGTTTTTTTTTTCTATAAAATTGTTTGACTCTATATTTAACTTTCTATTTTCCCAAAGTTTTTATATTTTCACTACATGGTCTTGGCGGAAAATAATCATAATTTTTCAAACCTACTTATACATATGCATACTATTTAACTAGTTTATAATAATTAATAATGAATATAAAATGTAACATCGCTTATTTCAGGTTACCTATAATTTTTTATTTGAGTCTATTTAATGTCAGTCTTCTAAACAGGATGATTATATCAGAATATGAGAAATTCTATGAACGAGAACGAAAGGGCCCTAAAAACTTGGCCGGATAAGGTATTTTCACATACCTTCCAGGGTTCATTTCCATGCCACAATCAAACATGGGATCGACTACTTTACTTCCTCTCAAAAGGATATTGTGATACTGATTTTTATCGCTCAAGAACCTTTGACCTTGGTTGGGTTTGAACACAAGAACACAAAATGCATATCTTCTTTAACTTTGAAGTTAGAGGGTGGAGAGTGGATTTGGGAGGGGGGCAGTATCGAGAAACTAACTCTGATAAATAGGTGCTGTGCTAAAAAAAAAAAAAAAGTTTGGAAACCATCAGGTGTCATTCTCTTAATAGGCTTAACTCCCTATGACATGGAAATCGAGGTTTGATTCCCTGTTGGGTGTACTCACTCAAGTTAGTTTTATCAAAATCTGTTTTACACTCTTCCAACACGAAAATTCAGCTACACTTCCTATAAATTAAACCTTACTCATACCTACCCCATTAGTTTAAATAATATATTATATTTGCACACCAGACGGGTAGTAAGACGCGGTAAACAAATGAAAAAAAATCCTCTTATAATTATTTCAAACGAGACTAACTATAATAAGAGGGAAAGTATACTGAAAAAAAAAGGATGGAGAAAAAAAAAAGAAGAGTAAAGTGCCAATTACCCACTGGTCCTTGTCCTGTCAACCACTTAAAACTCGCTGTAATTCACGGGACACCCCCCTTTTTATCACCCCGTTTTCCTCATTTTCTTTCTACCCCTACTCTTAAATCTGTCAGCAGCCCCCTATCCTCGTTTTAACACCCCTTAAACACTAATTCTACATGAGGGGCAATACAGCCACGATGGATTTAACATGAGGGGCTTTTCACCTGCTTTCAGGGCGGCGTAATGAAAAATAAAACGGGGATGAAAAGCACTCTGAGCAATTTTTTTTTGAGCTTGGTACACTGGTAAGAAATAAATACGTTTAATATTCATAGTTTCGATATAAAAAATGATTCATTATTTGTTTTTATTTCACAGACCAGACGTGAATCTACTGTAACTAGAGATGATAGGGGTGATAGCTTTTAGATACGTCATAAATATTCAGACATATTAAGTTATTTAATAAGTGAAGGATTAAATAGCTAAGCTATTAAATCTATTAGTTACTGCCGTAGCTGCATCTAAATATCATATTATTTTAACTTGATAAAATTAAACCTAAACACAGGAATCGAACCCGGGATCTTTAAATGAATAAGTCAATGCTCTTATAATTGAGCTATTCGTGAGTCGTCATTTCTCTATTTAAAAAGGATAATATATTTAGATGAGGCTAAAGCCTCAACTAACAAACATAAAAACTTATATATTTACTCATGTTATGCACATCCATACTAATTGTCATTGTACTATCAGCAGCAAAAAAGCCAATTACCGCGTCGAAGTTGGCTGCGTCATCTGACAGCTCGTGATCATAGTTGATCACACATACGGAGCTGACGATTTACACACGTCCATAATAGACTTTGTCCTAAATATATGAGTGAAGAATGACTCTGGACACGAGACGACTCCTGTATAGCTCAAAGTTGCCAGGTTCAGTTTTCATTTTTAAAAGAGTATTTAATAAGTTATTTGTTATTTCAAATTAAAGCACAAATCAAAATGGGGGCAAAATTATTAAATAACTTATATTTTAATTTACATAATCATGAAAACTTAAAAAACCACGTCATTTTCAACGACGTTTCCAGTGAAATATTACAGCTCTGAGATCTGTTACCCGACTCGGTGGCGTAGTTGTCTTACGCGCTAGTCGTATTGAAGCTCGACTGCTGAGGATGGGGAGATCCGAGGTTCGAATCTCGGTCGGGTGAACTGGGGGTGGTTTTTCCTAAACGGTTTTCCACTCTCCCTCTACGCAAATGCGGGTTCACTTCCTCTAATTCAACCTTCCCAATTCCTAATCCATTAGTGTAATTAGTACTTACAAAGCGTATAACCCAAACGGGTAGTAAGACGTGGTGCTAAATATTATTATTATTATTGAGATTTATTTGTTTAGTTTCTATTTTTATCGCCGCGAATAACTAACTACCTGTTCAGTACATATGACCACATGAGAACTTCTCTAACAGAGTATGAATAAGGAAGGAGGTGATTTAAATGTAATATACCCACATTTGCCTGGCAAGATAGTGGAAAAACATTTAAGATAATCCAACCTCAGTAAATCGGATAGAGATTCGTCACACTATATTAGCAGGCCAGTCAAACATGAGTATATGATACCTTAAACCATTCAGCCACAGAAGCAGGTGAGACCTAAGTAGGTAATTATTTGAAACATATGTATATACTTCTTTTAAATTCATAGAATTTATTTTAACAGCATATTCAAAGATAATTGAAGATTGTTTTAGGAGTTTCGAATAATCAAAATTTATTTTCCATTTGAATGTGTTTCTCCTTGAGCAGTAGAAACTCTTACAGTAGCTCTTATTAGCTGGAGTACGTTACTAATTGAGTCTACATTGAGTTTTTGGGTTTCTTTCGATGTTTTTAATTTTAACACTAAACTAGAGCTAGATTTTTATTTTGAAATCTCTCCTCATAATCTTGTTCTGTTGTATTTATTATTAAAGTTACGGCTGTTGATAAAAGTAAGGGAGAAGCTTATAAAACTAATAATATATTAAATCAGGTAAGTTAATCTGTACCCTAAGCACAGATATAGATTTCGCCCACCCTTAAAATATTATTAATTAAACCAAAAGTTAATACCCATTCTACTATCGAACTCCGCGTTGTGTATTTCTACACATCGTTGGTTAGCAAGACCAGAACACCAATTTTATTTGCATTGCTGGTAACGTGATATTTGTAAATTTGAATTCAGTCTGATTGTAATGAGATAGTTTCGTTTGTCCTAAATTTATTCGTATTCAGCCACAACGCAAATGTTGACATATTTCCTCTAGATTTGTGCCTCGTTATCACTAACCCCTTCCCACACACACATTATACCACTATAAAACCACATTGCTGACTCACTCACTGACATTAATGTTTACCCACTTCTAGATGAGCTATAAGCTTGAAATTTGGCAAAATTATAGCTTCTTACCTTTAACTGACGGGAAAATTCCAAAAAGTTAAAAACTTTAATTTTTAGCTCCCCCCAAAAATTTAAAATTTCGGAGTAACTTTAAAAATTGGTGCGGACCTTTCTTTGGAGGTATCTTGTGGCTAAACGGTAAGACCTATCAAAAAACGTATCTGGAATTGCATTAGTTTACATCTACTTGGAAATAAAACTCTTTGGGGGTTTGGGGGTGGAACCCATAACGAGCAGGACGAGTATATATAAATATATCTACATACTTTATATATATATAATAGAGAGAGATAGAGAGAGAATGGATACTTGGATGGGAAGAGAGGAAATATATTTAATTTTTATTTGTTTAGTTGTTGGTGTATTAAGTTGTGGTATATAGTAGTGAAGGAAGGCACTGAGTTAGAAACGAAACAGAATGGTTTAGTGGTATAGCCTTGGCACGCAAAGTTAAAAGTTTTGGGTTTGATTCTCGTGTCTAGGTTGTCATTTTTTCCTTAATTGAGATCAATTATTATATAAGCGTTCAATGAATCTAGTGTCCTCATTAAGACATTGTGTCATTTACAATGAACCCCAGTTAAGATAAGACCTTTGAATAGTTCTCAAATAACGGCTGTTCAAATGATGACAGTTTTTTTTAATTTGGTTAAACATTATTTTCAAATAATCCTAGGTCATTATTATTTATAATTATGATTATGTACCAGTGTGACTTCAACTGACCTTTTAATCCATCTCATATGGATGAACAGGGCGATAAGGTGACATTTTTAGTAAAAAATACAACCTTCAACGAATAAATAAATATGAAACATATAAGGTTATTGAACTCATATTACACTCTAGTTCAAGTTTTAAAAAAAACTACGAAAATGTTGACCGGTTATTGAACTTTTCCAAAATGATTTGACGGCAGGATATTTAACCATCAAGCTAACAAGGTTTTGGTTAATATATTTGTGTACATGTTCGTGTGTGTGTGAAAAGGGGACTTTTTTTTTCTACATAAGCCATATTTGTCAAAACTAAATAATGATTTGTTTAATGTTCGCTATAGTAACGGGACACAAAATCTTCTAAATAGAGTTACATACTTTTTTGCTGAGGTTATCTCATTCTTGGCACCACGTCTTAGTAACCGTTTAGGTTATAAAAATATTGTACTAACTAAACCATTTATGAAAAACCACCCTACCTGGTTTTGAGCCCTGATATTTCAGTCTTCTGCAGTTTAGTCTAAAATGTAAGTAGAGCATTAGATCACGTGGTCACCGAAGAGGGTGTGTGGCTAATTAGTTTCGGTTAATATAATATATATGTTTATCAGGTGTGCGTTGGATAAAATATAACTTTCTTAAAAAGTAAAACCAACTCATACGATTTTTGATTCATATAAGGCGAAAAAAAAAGGCCAATAGAAATGCCCGTTTCACTTATCTGACGAGGTTGAAGTTAAGGCCCTTTCATCAGGTATAACACACGCGCTATCGCACGAGCTGAAGCGTTGCTCGTTTCGTCCCTTATAACCCCACTTCCTCGCCCCCCCCTCTCTCTCCCACGCCCAACGACCGAAAATATTGAAGGGGAGGCGAGAGGGGGTATTTCTCGTCAAGTGGTCCTTCACTCTCCTTCCAGTTTCCTTCACTTGTATGGAAGACTCTCTCTCTACGGTCCCCATACACAGATAATTGGACCACTCGACACAGCTTTCAACAGCGGGAGAAAAGAAAAGAATGCATGGTTGGAAAGGTAGATCGACGGAATTGAGAAGAAGGGTGGGGAGTAGAAACGGATAGGAGAGAAAATAAGTGTTTTTTTTTGCTACCGTTATAAGAAAATTATTTTTATCACTTTTATTTTTATGGTATAAAAATAAAATCTATATTTGTTTTGGTCAATGTTAATATATATGTATTTAAATATATAGATATATATTTATATTTGTTTAAAGTTGATATATTTAATTCATTCGTTTGTATTAAAATTTTATTTTATTGTTTGTTTATGGTATGACATAAGTAATTAATTATTTACAGTACAGTACATTCGACTACTAATGGATGGATACTTAAAAAACCATAAATCTAAAATATTTAACTATGTGGGCATTAATGTATGCATACATGTATGTATTTGTGATGTGTGCACCTAAATTATCCATATATATATATAGTAAAAATTTATTACTCATATATTTATTGGGACTATACTTAGTCAAACTTTATTAAAATCACT
This sequence comes from Timema shepardi, assembly GCA_902151425.1. NCBI lineage: Eukaryota > Metazoa > Arthropoda > Insecta > Phasmatodea > Timematidae > Timema > Timema shepardi. The sequence goes on along the minus strand of CABFVX010008118.1, from coordinate 3,991 downwards.
AAAATGTTTGCTTTTTAAAAGTTTTAGTAAAATTTTGGCAATTGTATGCTTTACGCAGAAAAAACTTACATTTTTCTATTAATCTACACTTCTACACTAATATTATAAAGAAGAAAGATTTGATTTTTTGTTTTTTTGTTTGTAATGGATAAACTCAAAAACTACTGGACCAATTTTAAAAACTCTTTCACCAATATAAAGCTACATTATCAGCAAGTAGCATAGGCTATATTTTATTTTGAAAATGTAATTTATTCCTCATAAAAAGGTCGATAGTCACTCATATTTTATGGTAGAGTCTATGATGATTCCTCAATATGTTTGTTGAAAATAATAATGCGGGGGAGGGGGAAGGGTATAGTATTTAATCAAATACCAAACCATTTCATGACATTAATTGTTAACAACAGTGTTGTTTGTATTATTATAAATATTCTATTAGTACCAGATTATTATTTAAAATATTAAACTTCACTACAATAATGACTACAAATATTATTCTAAATTCTGTTCCATATTTATTTATAGTACAATATTAACTCGTAATGATTTTAATGTGTACATCATTTGTATTTGTATGTGGCTAGCTAGATTTTTTTTCCCCAATTTATATCAAATAATTCTAATTTAACCATGATATATGTAGAATACACGTTTATATTTGTTTATTGTTCTATAGTTTTTAGTTTATTTGAAACTGATGTAACACTATTTTTAACTGGTATATAAAGCCTGTTAATAAATTATTAATCTCAATACTCCAATCACCTTAATATATGTTATTGAAAAACACACAAGGGTGACCTGGTGGTCTAGGGGTAAGGTGTCAGACCTCTATGCTGGCGGCTGGGGTTCAATCCTCGGTCCCGGCAAAGATTCATCTGATTACCAAACCCTTCCTTCACCTCTGAGAAGACATCTTGTGAATGTGGGGAATGCCAGCTCTCCACCGTGGTTCGGATTCCACGTTAAACTTTAGGTCCTCCATTTCATCTCACAATCACCCTAGCATTACACATTAGCGTAAGTGCGTATAACCCGAACGGGTAGTAAGACGCGGTGCTAATAATAATAATGATAATGAAAAACACACTGTACCACAACCTTACACACACCACTGTGAACTGGTATTATTTATGAAAATATACCGGTGTATGTTTGAGATTAAGTATAAATATAATAAGTCTCACATGTATACTAAGTTTAAAACCTTACTATTTACTAGAGCAAAAATAAAACAGAATAAAATAAGTTTAATAGGACCATGGCCGTGAAGCTAGATGTATGGTTTTGGATTCCGAACAAGAATAATGTATGTATTTTTAACATTATTTCGTCAAAACATGTTGGAATATTTACTTAAGGTTCGCTTTCCTCTTCCAGTATCAGTGAGATAAATTTAAAGAAAAATAAATAATACAGTGTACTACAGAGGTTTTCTCTCTCTTTAATCTTAAAATTGATAAATTAAAAAAAATAACCTCAAAATTGATTTCACGGTTAAATGAAAATTGAAATTTGTTTTGTAATGTTAAACAATGTCTTGATACAAAATGTATAAAAATACTTAGAGCAAATTTGGAGAAAATCTATTTTTTTCTTTTTTTTTCTTCAGTAAACTACCCTTAATTTTAAGGCTAGATATAAAATTTTAAAAATAAATCTCCTCGGGGGATCTATATGAAAACCTTAGATATCAATCTTTAGTTCGATCGGTAAAACGAATTATACCATATTCTGAAAATTGAAAAATTACACCTGGACACGGGAATCGAAACTGGGACCATTGGCTTAGTACGCCAATACTCTTACCACTGATTTATCCAGGATTCGTCCCATGCCCATCGTCATTCTTCACTCATATTTTAAGGCAGAGTCTTAATGGACGTGTGGAAATAGTCGGCTACAAACGTGTGATTTTTATTAAGATCACAAGCTAACAGATAACGCAGCCCCCTTCGACTCGGAATATGATATCTAGATGGAGTAATCCTCACTAAAATGCATAATAATAGCTTTGGCTATTTGATTCAAATCGAATTATGTTCTAGTCGCAAAGACAGACAGACGGCAACGTAAAAACAACTTTTTGATTTTTAGGGGGTCATGAAACTACATTTATCAAAATCTAGAGTTCAATTTTTTTTAGATAACAATACTTCTTTCTCCGATGGGTTTAGAACAGTAATAATACAATAATAATAATTATTATTATTGATATTTTAAAATACTTTCATAATAAAATAAATTTTCATCAACTTTCAAAAAAATGTCAGCAAATAAAATATAATATTAATGAATCAGTTGTCACAGGTAAATTAATTTTGAATATTAATGGTAGTATAACAAGATTAATATTTCAGATATACATGACTTATTAAAGCAATTTAAATTGATTTTGACGTTAGCAGGCTCTAAATAATAAATTATTCATCACGAACTTCAAATCACGTTTTAAGGCTGCTATAGGTTAACGATTTTTCGTGATTTTATATTGAGTTGGCTGGAAAATAGATTATCATTGGATTAAGTGCTTCCCCTTCTTGATAGGAAAAAACATTTCCAAGCACAATAACATTAAGAAAATATAGATTTCTATAGATTTCTTATTCAGAGGTTTCAACAAAATATATCATGCAGAATATATTTTATCAGCATTTTTTCATCACGTCTTACTACCTGTTTAAGCTACATGAATTTATGATAATTACTAGAATAGTGTAGAGATTAGTAAGGATGCAGATTACTGTTTATCTACCAGCATTCACGTAGAAGGAGAGTGGGAAATCTTATAATAAAAACCCCCATCAGTAGACCTAACCATGGTTTGAAACCAATCTTTCTATCATCAGCAGGCCAGTTTAACACGAGAGTGAAGCCTTAGACCAATCGGTCACTGAATCAGGCTTTCTGCTGTATTGACAAACCAAAAATGTCTATTACACGCTACAGATGTGAACTCAGAATTTTTCCTTTTTAGTCAATAGAAAAAAAACCTTAACTTAGATATTATTATCAACACTTATTTTGATTCGATTAATAATTTGATTCACAGTATTTTATAACCTGTACTGAGGAGTAGAGAAAAACTAGTTAAGACTTTAAATTAAATATACTCGCATCTGGGTGGAGGTAGAATAGGAAACTATTTAAGAAAGCAACACTAGACTAACTCTCTAGTTATACTAGACTGGTGAATACGGGGAGATTGGGGTTTGATCCTGGTCGGTTGCACCTAAATGGTTTTACACTCTCACTCTACGCAAATATGGGTGCACTTACTCTAATTTAAGCCCTTTCTGTCAATGTAAATATAGGCCAGATTAATTTTATGTCTCAGCCCACGTCACCACATACTTATTGATTTTATTGTTTGAGATATAAATTTTCTTATTAAAAAACTTTCATTACTATGAATATATGATTTATCTACACTATAATATTATAAAGAGGAAAGATTTTTGTCTTTTTGTTTGTAATGGATAAACTCAAACTACTGGACCGATTTGAAAAATTCTTTCACCAATATAAAGTTACATTATCAGCGAGTAAAATAGGCTATATTTTATTTTGAAAATTTAATTTATTCCTCATAAAAATGTCGATAGTTTTTCACAAGGTATAAAAAATTGCCTAAAAAAATGATTTCTCCGCTTGCGCTGCAAATCTATTGGTATTACATAAAAAAACATTGTACATATTGAACGTTCTCACTAATGTGAACAAAATATGTCCAAGACAATATATCTAATTATTATAGTTATGTTGCTATAAACGTCTTTTTGTTGAAATTAGTCAACTAAAACACGGATGCGAAAAATAGTGATTATATCCGTATCATGATATGAATCATTATCCAAATAAATTACTAAATCATTTAGGCTGTTTACGTAGGAGTAAATTAATTTTTAAATTATTCAAATCGGTACATTGGTTTTAAAGTTATGAAGAGTATAACAAAATAAAAATTGTCGTGATGTCTACACTATAA
>CABFVX010008117.1:0-26227 GCA_902151425.1 Timema shepardi | reverse complement strand
ATTTAAGGACTTAAGGCCTTCTCTAGCTTAGGCCTTGGGCGTAGCTAGGCAAACTATTCTGCAGTCATGTATAAAGGTATATCATAACTCGTGGGCTCAGTGACTTATAATTTGCTACCTTTCAATCTAGACGGAATGTACACTATAGTATGTAGAATCAAATGATACCAAGATTTGGAAATTTTTTACAATTATATCAAATAGGCCTACTGTATTTAAATAAAACACGACTACACCCAAATCCCTTTCGAAATGTGAATAATGGTAATGATGTATAACTTTTCTTTGATTCTGTGCACTGAATGGATTATGTCATCCTACGATGCTTTGCGTTACACTCATGATCTTGTGCAGTGTAGGCCTACACTTGAATAGATTATGTCAACCTACGATGATTTGCGTTACACTCATGATCTTGTTCAGTGTACACTAAAATGATTATGACATAATTATATGATATGTATCATACAGGTTTAATTATTGCATTACCTGCCTCGGTGGTGTTATTAGCTAGCACACTAGTTTCATGTTGAGATAGACTGCCGAGTAAGGGGAGATTGAGGTTCGAATCTTGGTCAGGTTAATGGAGGGGGGGGGGAGGTGTTCCCTAAATGGTTTTCCACTCTACCTCCACACAAATGTGGGTTTCCTTCTTCTAAATTCAACCTCCCCAATTTTTAATCCATTAGCATAATTAGTACTTAAGCGAATAATTCGAACGGATAGTAAGATGTGGTGCTAAATAAAAAAATCATTAAATTGAATGGTTTATTTTAGCTAGAATAATAATCTTAAATCATCTATAATTATAAATTTAATTCACTTACACATGAAAGGTTAGGTTAAGCTTGGTTGGATAAATGTCATAATAATTATTATAAACGTGTTATTATTTCAATGATGTTATCAATATTATGTTTTACTTCATGGATAATTTGGTTGTTATGGATACTTTTTATCGCCTAAGAGTTAAATCGTTTGAAGTTAAATATACTATGACATAAAATCAATTGTGATCATAGACAGTGTTTGCACCTTTGTAAAGACAGTAAAAATTATGTTTGGGGTTAAGTGTAATGTGTCAAAATAGCCCTAGAACAGCGAAATCGGTGGAACTTTTTCTTATTTAATTTAAGAGTTTGTTTCTTTTTTAGTTCAAATCAATATTTTAATGTTTGGAATAATGTATGGTTGATACCAATATTTTTGATATTTTAGAAAGAAATAAGAAATAGCTTAATATGAAACGGTTAAGACGAAATAGATCCACAAGTGCTTTGGAAGGGAGGGTCCCCGATTCGTTTGCCTCGCCTCCTTTTAGGCAATTCGGGAACACTTAATCTAAATTCAAACTTCCTCTGTGACTGACACATTGGCAAAAGTATTTAAAGGGGGAAAAAAACATTCACTACACTTTGAAACTCAAACATATGTTTTTCATGGCTGGTGATAAATTTTATAAATTTGCATTCAAAGGAAAGTGTTTAATATATGAAACTGTTACTTTTATTTCAAAGAAAGAGGTAAAAGTGGTATCCCTAGTACTTACAGTCTCAGCACCTGTCAGTTGTACCCCTTCTTGAGAAGCCCCCAAAACAGACTTTAAACCGCTTTTAAAATACTCCATTGTTAATAGATTACATCAAATGTGTTTTTGTTTTTTTACTAAATTAATTAATTTTTTATTGATGCATTTGAAAACAACAATTTAGAAGTTATGTCAGATTTATTTGGCATGAAAGATATTTTAAGTCAAGAATCAGGATTAAAATAGTGGTGTTTTTTTTACTTCTGCGTAGCTGCTGCACTCTCCATCTTAACGGTACTTTAAAGTAGCGGTCTCGATGGATCACTAATAATGTTAATTATTTTATTGTATGAAAGATTATGATTTTAAACCATTTTAGGTTAAAACATCTTCCTTTGTTGTGCTAGTGTATTTAATTTGAACAATTATTTTCATTAGACAAAGATAAACATTTATACATTTTTTGAGCGATCTGTTTAACCATCTTAAAATTAAATTAAAATATAATTTAGTTTAGGAGGACCATTTTAAGGTGGGATATGACCTTACGTATAAAAAAAATATTTTGTGGAGCCTACTTTTTAGTGATGTATTTGGCTGTATGTCCGGGAAAATATGAGTGCGATGGTCCTATCTCCGAGTATTATCTTCTTAGTAATAAATTCGCGAGAGGAGCTCCCCCAAACACTCGCAATTTATGAGTACATATTAGATATAAAATATAACACACAGATTAAACATTATTTACATATTATTTACATATTATATACAACATAGTCGCGTACTAAATCATTGACACGGAGGATTTGATAAGTTCTTCTTGGGAAGGAGAACGCGAGTGTATCACCGAGAAGTGACTGAGAATTGTGTTCAACGCAACCACACTGTTCGTAGAGTCCCACACGCCAGATATAACAGGGTTGACTTTTGCACGGTGAAAGAGGGTAGGGAGCGGCAGATTCAGAGAAATCTGCATGCAAGCAGAGTAGGGAAGGCGAGATAGAGGGGGGGGGGATAACAAGTAAACGGTACCTAACAATGAACAGTGTTTTTAAGTGAACATAGCAAATTAAGGAATATTCAACACACATTATATAGTATATATATATATATATATACTATTAACGTAGAGTAAAATTCTTACTTACTTACTCTATGGCGTTAGGAACTCTAGAGATATTTGCGGTACTTATTACCACAGTATCCCACTTATACCTATCTTGAACTAGTTCTATCAAGTCCACCTCATTACCAGTGACGTATCCTGGTAATGTGAGACAAGTGTACTGCTACTTAAAAATGATTATGTACTCCTATTTAACGCCCTCCACTATTAATTGAAAAGCAACTATATTCAATTAGGCAACGATAGTTATTGAGCTGGAATAAAAAATATTTCAAAAATAGTGCTTATTTCCAGTTAGAGGTTTAACTTGGAGATCAGATCTATTCTTCTTTCCTTTTGCAGAAACTTATCTGTAATGGCATCGTAAAATGTATTCTTCATTCTAACCATGTTCAAAAGTTCATTTTCAATCGACTATAGGTTAGGACTGAAGAGTTAATCTTAATCTTGTGTAGATCTAAGCCAACTGTGGATTCGCTTTTGTGCTTAAAACAATATTTCAATAGAAGCAGTAGTTACTGAAATAGGCATCATAAATTCTGACAATTTGAACCATTCTTTAAAGCCTAAAATGAGATAAATTTTCACTAATAATATTACAATAGCTCATTAACTGACTTATTGTAGAACTCATCCGATCAATAACGTACCAGAAGTTCACTCTTCAGTCGTACATAGTTTAAAATTCCTCCATAAACACTTTTTAATTTATTGATGAGGTCATCCGGAAAATTCTTCTTGAAAATGGTATACTTTTGCTCATAAAGAAGGTGTAAATACTCAAATTTATTTAAAGCCGCTGCTACCTCCTTCCTGAACCAAACTGACTTGAAGGGGCAAAATACAACAAATAAACAAAATGATCAAAATGAGGCGCATAAGTCAAACAGAGTAAAAACGACCTGAGAACAAATTATTGTTACTCAGTGACTCGTAATCCACCTGGTTGCGTGAATAAAAAATAAAAAAGGCAACTGCATTCCTCATTAATTTACAGTAGAAGGGATCTATATTTATACCTTAGAATGTTCATATATAGGAAAAGAGAGGGATACCAAAATTATAGTAGAACATAAAATGTGATGTTTCAATTTAATTTTAAGCATTAATTATTGTTACAACAAATAATCACCAAAGAAAGTGATATTTAAATATAAAAAAGAAATTCTATGTTAAATAAAAACCCTAAGTGTGCCAAACCCTACTAATTTGAGAGAAACCCGTGGTTAACACAAACTCAAGATGCACTCCTAACCTTTTGAATAAATTAAGCTACGTGTGCAAGATAGGTACCTTCAAAATAAATATAAATATGTTCTTCGACAAGTCTCAGACTTAACGAGAATTATTTAAAGTTTTCATAACTTTCTGGATCATATTTTGATAATAGAAAATTAATTTAAGAACCTAAGAGGCAAATAAAAAGTGCATGAAAAACCTGGCAGTAATATGACTTAACAACATAATATACTTAGCAAACATTAAGTTTTAACATGATTCATACAAAACAAGTATTGTATTATGGTAAAGTTCTTACTGAAGTATGTCCCCATATCAGAATCTTTGCTAACTTATCTTACTTCAAAGGCTATAAATCATGGCAATGAAAGTTAAGAAGTACATTTCCTTTTTAGAGTCTTTGGAAAATTATTCTTAAACAAGAAGCATGAAAGTTCTGAAAGTATTATCTCAACTTTAGAATATTTGGCATAATATTCTCCTCAAATTTAATCAAAGAACAACGTGAAAGTTTAATTGTCTATTTCTATATTAACGCTAAACTTGGGTGCGTCCAGGGTGAGAGGGGCTAGTTGTTATGTGTTTAATACACTATCAAAAACACATATCTTTAAAGGTAGTGGACCGGAAACATAGCCCATTGTTACTAATATCATGCAAGGGGGTCCAAAGAATTCCCAAACTCGCCTACAGGGGGCATTGGCAATAGTATTTGCCTTCATGTTGCGAAGAAGAATTAAAACCACAAAATTAGAAAAAGCATCAATCAACACAAGGATACATGAGTTTCCCAAGTATAAACGGGTTATTAACCAACAAAAATAAGTTACTTTAATATTTACTCCAAAGAAAATACGTCTACAAAAATAACTTATAAAAGATATATTATTAAATTAAAGAATTTAATCAATTACTGGTAGCCACACGAACAATTAAAATTAATATTTAAACTAAATATGGCAAGCCAAAAAAGATTATTATTATTAGCACCGCGTCTTACTAACCGTTCGGGTTATACGCACTTACGCTAATGTGTAATGGTAGGGTGATTGGGAGATGAAATGGAGGACCTACAGTTTAACGTGGAATCCGAACCACGGTGGAGGCCTGGCATTCCTAGCCAAAAAAGAGAATAAAAGAATGTGACTACCCGAATATTTCAAGAAATTACAAATATACTAGCGCCCAGGTGGCAATAGGAACCATTAAGTGTTCCATAAAAGAATTTACTTTCAAAAATAAAACCTTTAGCGAAAAATTACAGATGCCTACACTAACTGATTTCAACTACATAATAAACCTAAGTGTTCAAGATAATCTAACCCATAGTTGTAATATAAAGTTTATATATATAATCAATATAATATTAATAGCCATCCTGGCTATATAATGTTCTAGTCCTGAATAGGTCTTCTCGTGGACGTGTCGGATGTAATAGTCCTCGATGCTAGTTGAACGCTAGCTATATATAGGTCTAATTGATGGATTGGTAGGTGGGAGATTTCCTTGTTAAATAATGTATTATTAGTAGTATAACGTCACACGCCAAGCAGCTGGTGGATATGCTACGTTTCTTTAATCACGTCCGCCAGTTTATTGGTGTGTTGTAGATCAATTTGACCTGTTCCCAAGACACAAATACCAGACACATGGTGAGCGGCTGCAGACTCTAGCTATGTTCATTCAGTCATGTAGACCAGTTCAAGAATACGAGTGGTCCTCCTGTAGCTCAGCTGGGCCAATCAGAGCATTTCTGGATCCCTCTATTGGAACGTCTTGTTGCTGCATTGTTCATAGCTTGTTAGGAATTCTCTTCGTTTTAGAATTTGGTGTGAACAGGCTGGTTATGGAAGCCACGCTAATCCGGAATATACTAAAAGTGAGTAGAGCATATATATTAAAAATAGTAATATTATGATATTTAATAATGTTGGGTGTCTATGAGTAAGTTTATTTGGGGGTGGTATTATACTAGCTATTCTTGCTAGTATTTATATTGCAGGATGTATATATGTATAGGCTTATTTGGGTCTGGTAATTACATTGTGATATTAGCAGTACAAGCTAATGTTACAATTGTATAGATCCTATTTATACGCAAATAATCCTGAAAATACTTGAAGTAGGAAAAAAACCTTGTGATTAACTTCTGTGTCAGCATCACATTATACGGAAAAATCAATGACATTTTCGAATAAGTATATATTCTCTAACTGATGATCGTTCACAATATGTAATAATCTGGAAATTAAATTCCACCTAGTGAGTTTAACAGTTAGCAGCGTCTTATAAGGAAATTCTTGAAGAGCTATAGTTCTTTTGGACAATTTTGAGAAAAATGTAGACAGGCCATGGAGGGTTTGAAAAAAAAAATTGCTATCTTTGATATTTGTCAAACTTTGTTGCAAGACAAGGTTCAATGTATGGGCATAGCAATGAGCGAAGAGTGTATTTGGGTAAACATCCATAACCGTTTATTGTAAGTAAAAAGACGATTATGTAACATAATACTCACCTTCCGGCCCATTTGGATTCGCATTTCTTCAATCTTGTCGCCACCACCTGCCCTGTACGAGCTATAAACCCAATATTTGACGTTCTTAAATGGTAATTACAATTGTATACTTAAAAGATAAGCCTATATTAAAAGCAATCCTTTGAGTCAACAAGATATTTCAGTAAAAATAGCCCAACTTTTGAAACTGAACGTTTAGGCCTTATTTTTAGTTTGAAAGTTCATTTTATTTTATTTTATTTGGGTGATCATAATATATTTTCCTATTTGTTATTTTAGATACAGATATTTTTTTCTAGCCATTTGATTTACATAGTGGTGGAAAATTTAATAAAATAATTGGGTAGTGACTAAAACCTATGCGACACATAACCTCGACAACACACTTAGACTATCTCATCTAATATTAATATCGTTGTTGTTTTATTTTGGATTTAATATAAATAGAACACAACTATTAACATGATTACATGAGAGTGTAGTATTATAATTCCTAAATTAACAATTTAAACATATTTCATATTAATAATATTAAGTGCAAACTTTTAGTTACCTACTTAACTAGATTGTTGACTTCCTACCGTGAGCTATTGGAACCCTTGGTACATTTATCGTAGGTGTACGAGGCTCATAGATTGGAAAATCGTTCTGAAGGAGATCTGGAATCGCACTCTGTTCGTAAAGAGAGTCGAATGCGGTGAAAGACTCAATGACTCTTTTTTAAATGTTACAGAATCCCAGTGCCTGAGCTGAGACATTAAGACGACGATCCACCAGTGAAAGAAGGCCACACCCAGAAAAAAAAATGGGATGGCTATTATGCAAACATACCACCCTTGATTTGAATTATTTTCTCAGAGGTGTTTCATTCACTCCTCTCCCTTCACCCTGGTCAATTATACGTGTTTATAGCACCTGCTCGACCATTCCCGGTGGATCTCGTGTCCTTCTCTCGCACTCCCTCTCTGCCGTACCTTCACCCACTCTCTGTGAACATGTTATTTGGTTTAGTCACTAAAATATATGTGTTTGGTTGGTATGGGTACCCATTGTACCACTGTCCTTTGGTGAGGTAAGCGACGCTGTCCTAATTGGATTAACCTGAGCATTTTTCTAAATTCCTTTCAGCTTAAATAATTTAATCTATTCAGAAGGAACTATAAATTTAACTTATTATTGAGAACTGTTGAGTATGTTCTCTTTGGTAACTTACGGGGCTAGAATGAAGCCACAATTCATTCGATTTTTAATATGTCTCTGGGAGAAATTTAACTTTTTCAGTGCTTTAAAGTAGTATAGGTTTCACCGCCTCATGGTATGGTTTTTTGAGGCGCGGTTATGAAGGCTATGGCCATATCATTGATGGATATAGATGGCGTCGTTTACGGTGTAATCAATTTCATGTTAAATTGATATTTATTCCACGATATGGCTGGACACTTGGTATTCAAAACCTTTTTAAATTAATGTTATTTTAGTATTTTTATTTCTTGTTAAATTAATCTTGATACCACAAGATGTCAAGGCACTTGATCTTTAAAACTTATTTAAATTAATTTAGAATGTTTATTTCTTGTTAACTTGATCTTGACGTCACAAGATGGTAGGATGCTTGATATTTAAAACATTTTTTAATTAGTGTTACATTAGAATGTTTATTTCTTGTTAGATTGATCTTTACGTAACGAGGTAGCAGGACACTTGATATTTAAAACATATTTAACCTAGTGTTACTATAGAATGTTTATTTCATGTTAAATTGATCTTGATGCCACGAGTTGGCTAGACACTTGATATTTAAAACAACGTGGTGTTGAGATATTTAATTCTTGCCTAATTCAACCTTGGTGTCACAAGTTGGCAGGGCGTTTAAAAACAGACCTTAACATTTGTTGTAACTATTTATGGTTAAATTAGATTCGACGCCAAGAGATAGCAGGACGCTTGCTATATAAAAGCTGCTATACCCGTATCAACGACACTATCTCGTACTTGAAATCCAATGTGCTAACTAGCACGTCATCATCTAGCTATGATTCAGAAAAAGTATACTGTTTCTGCCTCTTGGTACTGGCTACTATACTAGTTGTCAGGATAAGACAAGTGCTATTTTGGTACTAGTTCCGACACTAGTCTTTATAATTCGACCAATCAATGCTCGCTGAGATTGTTCGTAGAAAAAATGGTAGAAATGGCGCCAACAAGGTCATCGGATGTGATTTTGTTGTTAGCAGAGAATTATTCTAAGCATACTTGTTTATTTAATATCAAATTGCCAAAATATGACAATATATTTAGTTAAAAACATGTAATCTAAAACCTACAAACTGTGTTCCAGACCCAAATATAAATATAGATAAACTTGAAAGCATGCCAACATTGGGTGGTTGTTTTTTTAAGAATATAATGTGTTCGTAGTCCTAAAAAATAACATTTGTGTATCAGAATACTCTTCTTGGGCACCCATACACTTAGGGGCCTCTGACCACATCGTAAATATATAAATTTAGGGAGAAATTAAACGTTAGTGTCATCCCAAATGTATCCTACCTTACCTCCAAATGTATCATTTTTAGCATCCCGAGACTATTATTTCGTTTTTCCAGCCAGTCCCGTGTCCATATCCTTTTCCTACTCTCCCTCATAATTTTCAATATAATTATTAATAATTGATGCGGCTGCTGCACCCGAAATTAATCTTCCAATATATTTCTGCTGGTGTGCTTCATATCATTCTTGTAAAACACCAAAGCCGGTAACAAGTCGCTAAATTTTTGTTGACAGCGTTTACTGGGATTAAACTGTCAAGCCCTCTTAATAGATCCCTACGGTTTGAAAATCTCCCTTTCAATGAAGCTAATATCTCGTCCAATTAAGGATATAACACAATCCGGCGGTAGTATTCTTCTGGGGTTTCGGGTTCAACATTTGCTCTGAACCTCTGAGTGCCTACTGTTCTTGGTCCTTTTATAGGAACTTCTAATTTATGAGTTATGTCTCCAGCTTTTATTAACAGTTTTTTAAATTCTTATTTTCCACTTTTCCTCACGTCGGCAAAAACCTTTTCTGTCATACTAATTTTATCCAAAGCTGAACTTATATCTACAGATTGTTTTTGTAGATATTTTGATGTTATGTATGTCATGGATAGCATCTTTGACATAAAAGTAAGAGTGATGATAAATTCAAATTTACATAAACACGTGTGAAGAGAAGTAGCGTTGCCATTTGCCTCTGCTTCGTTGCTCATAATAGTTTCCAATGCTTCAATGATACACTCGAAACATTCATGGAATACTGAAAAAACATCGTGTCTCTCCACCCATCTTGTTTCGCAGTATTTGTGAAGGACCGTATTTCCCTTTCCTGCTGCCATTAAAATATATTTCAAAGCTTTGGCACGCTTTTCTAAAGCCCTAAAAAAAAGCTGCTGACTTCTGATATTGTAGAGAAACAATTTCGCATCCAAGGTGTTTTAGTAGCGTCACTTAAACACAGATTTAGGCAATGAGATTAGAAGTGAGTATATACGGCTTTAGGGAAATTACTTTTATGATTGCTTGCACACCAGTAAATGCTCCCCGCATTACTGAGGCTCCATCGTAGCCTTGGCCTCGCACATTCTGAAGATCAAGTCCAAAACGTGAAATTTGTAATTTAAATGGTATCAGCAATGCCAGCACCAGTCGTATCATAGACTGGGACGAATGTGAGGAAATCTTCTCTGATATCCATGATTTCAATATCAAAGTAACGAACACAAAATGAAAATTACTCAACTCGGCTAATATCAGTTGTTTCCTCTGCTAATATGGTGAAAAATCTCGATTTCTTTATCCTGTCCAAAATTACTGTTTGGATCTGTACCCCTATAAGGTGTACCAGTTTATTCTGAACTAATGGGCTGACATACATAGCATTTCCTGCTGAAGATAGAATGTGATCAGACAAAACTTTGTCTCCGTGATTGTCCCGGTAACGTAGCAAGGCTCTAAAATTTCCATAATTTGCGGTCGGTTCTTATAGGGACAAACGTCCGAAATCCCGATGACCACGAAGAGGTAGCTCTTGTTTCCCACAGAAAACAATGTTTCCCACAGAAAACAATGTTTCAATAATAGATTGTAAGACTTTCCGGTTCTTTTCTACCTCAACTTTTTCTTTCTTTAGCAACTGTTCCACAAAATTTTGTTTGTGCCCATCAAAAATGTTTAAAAATTCATCTTTTGCCTCTCGAGATCTTTGATAATATTTTGTTCTTGAGTGTTTTTCAAAAATCTCTATTCCATACTTCCACTTTTTGAATGGTTTTTTAACTATATTTTCTGCTGGCTCATGAGAACCTTGACCAACTTCATTTTGAGCAAATACCACACACAACTTTCAAAACGCTCCATTTAATTTCTCAGAGTATGCCAGCCAAGGAAACCGCTGCAGCCATTTATTTTGAAAGGTTCGTTTCTTTGAACCAATTACCTGAACGTGACACTTGTGGGAGGGTAAGGGTTCCCAAGCTCTTCTTATTAACATTTCTTTTTCCACATAACCAATGTTCGATTTTCCAACGAAAAGTACAATATCATTATTAGCACACTCACTGGATTTTAGTGGAATACATTCAGATATCTCTACGCAGTCTCCAATGCAAGCTGGAGAAGTGGAAGGTTCAGAAGAAGAGGGGTATGAATGTTACAGTTGGAGTTGATCCTGCGAAATCAGAAACAAAAAGCAAAATCTTGAGACTTCTCGAGTAAAATTTTCGGTATCGAATTATCATATTATTGTTGCCATTATTCCATATATAACTCAGTCCTTACAGTTACCTAATGACTAATGTAAGTTATATTTTATTACTAAAATGGAGATTCTATTAAAGACAAGAAAATAATAAAAATAATATTCATCATGGAGATTGGAAAAGTCAATCAAAACAATTTTCTGAAATGTAGATAGGTTTAATGGAAACCAAACGAGTTTAAGTTTACACACGTAATTTTATGAATTTTTAATTAATGTTTATTGAATGTTGACTAATGAATTAGTTATTAGCTTATGAGTGGGAGAATCCACGCAATTTAATCGCTCTAACTCTGTCATTTTAGTTCGGATAAAATATTCCTCCATTTTGTGTCGAATCGAAAAATAGAAATAAATTATATTTGAATAATCCTACAAGGACCACTCACCCATAAATGAGCCATTTTGATTCATATTTACTATCTGTTATTGAGGTTGAGGCAGGAAAAATATAAAAGTTATCTACTTACATTTGATGAAGTTTACATCTTATTGACTTTCTCGAGACGTGGCTTTTTGATAATAAATCTATTCATTGTCGAGTATCAATTTATACTTTATAGATTATGAAATATAAACGTTTTTGAATTGGTGGTAGCTCACTGGTAAGATATCAAAACAAACTCGTTACTCAAATCACTCACTCACAAAACACTGAAACAGATTATCATCTCTTGTCAGTTAAACAAAACAAGTGAGTGATTTTTGAAAACGAGACAGTGTTGCCAACTGCCAAGTCTAGGTCCGAGATCTTCTCTAGATGAAAGAAAATTCCCCTCAAACACAAAAATTTAAGATATGTAAACAAATTAAAACTATAAGAAAAATTACAACTAATTACAGGGAATGAATCACAATCACTACCGGTAGTGTTTTTAAAATTTAATTAGTTTATTTTTTTAAACAAATTTGTTTAAGTAGAAAAAAAGTTCGTAATTTACAAATTACAAATAAAACGATTTAATTAGATGTGCTTAATAAAAGTGTTAACCTTTACAACTAAAGTATTTTTTCTATTTTTACAATTCGTCAGCGTCACTCTATAGCCATTTTTTTTATTAATACAAATTGTACCGTACTTCTTGCCAACAGCTACTTGAGTCTTAACACCTTAGCTCAGTCGGTAGAGTCTTTGCCTTCAAAGTTAAAGATCCCTGGTTCGATTCCCGGCATGGCCGAAAAATTTATAATTGATGAAATGTGGTTTTCCCATTTCACAGTGAATAAATTAACGGCTTGGGGCTGGATTTTGTGTCTGTTCTAGATTTAAGTAGAGTAATTAGTACATAGGCGTATGACCCGAGTGGGTAGTAATACGCGGTTCTAATTTTTTTTTTAAACAGCTATTCGTGGAGTTTTCATTTCATGATTCGGCCCCCCCCCCGCCCCCCCATCTCCCCAGATACGCCACTGCCCCGTAGCCAGAGAGGTGATAGGATTGTTTCCCATAAGCTTTACATCCAGTAGATCTCCGAAAGAATATTGGGTATATTATTTTCCAAAGCTAGAAAACATAATTTAAAATCAAACCCTAAGATTTATGAGACCCATACACATCATATTTATTTTTCTATAACAAGAACAATGTTTTTTTTTATCGTTGTTTTACTCTAAAAACTGCAAAAGCTCTGGCCATAAACCACGTTCTCACACTCCCACTTTAAAGTTAAATCAACTCTTTGCTTTCATTATGAAGTTTATTAATTAAAATAGCGTGTTTTAGCTTCTTGTTCAATGCATAAATAAAGTCCCGACTTAAGAGTACTAAATTACTCTATTACATACTCAAAATGGCGGAGACTTGTTTGTCGTCCGTTTACCCTAGCCCTCATAGAAAGCTAGCCCTGCTAACAGGCTTTTGTGTGCGATCAGCTGATTCTTGTTGCTATGAGCGTCCATTCGTTGGACTTAAGAATTAACTTTGTAGGTCTGCCTTCATTGGTGTCTATTTCGACCAATGGCAGTCTATGTTTCAATCGCAATCAGCTGGTAGCAGAAGCAATTGGAGTAAAGCTTCAAAGCTTTGTTACGATTTATGGAGCTGTCACTATCAACTATCAATGCGGATTATATTTTTTAACATTAAGTGAAGCCTAACTAGTCAATAGGTCACGTATTTTAATGTAAGTTCGTGTGATACTGGTATTTGTTGTTATTCTAAAGTATTTAACTCGCCGGCTTAATTCAAGTTGGTGGGTCTCTTCCTAACCGACCATGAAAGGCCAACTTGAACATTTTTTAGAAAATCCTTCTCAGCACAATTCCAAGCTTCAAGGAGTATTTAACAAAATTTCTGACATTTGGCAACATCAAAACCCGATCCCTAAACAAATGTCACCCGAAGTGAAGGGACCCATTTTACCTGAACGTTTAAATCTCCCATCAGTTGAATGTGAGTACCTATCTTAAAAAAGTTAAGTTGCTTGATTTATTTATTTATTTCTAAATTTATTGACTTAGGCCTATATAACTTTCACAAATATAATAATTCCCAACACTTAGCATTGTTTAAAACACCTACTGTGTGCTTTTGTTATGCCCAGAGTGTTTTTGTGTGTGTGTGGAGATGGATTCTGCTTGTGCTGGCTCTCAGTGAAGTACCCAACAAAAGATGTCAATGTTACTAAACATTGAATTCCTCTTGAAGCTAAAAATGATTTGGGTTCCAACTAATGTATAATGTTCATGCTGGGCTCACAATAGACTTAATATTAATGTAATATAACATTCACTTAATGAAGGATTCATTATCGATTCAAGTTAATTTAACTTTAATGCACCACAACTAAATGAAATGGTTCTCGTGTTTTAAATAGAGGCCATCACGATTCAGTTAACTTAATGTTCACGTAACTTAACATTCACTTATGCCAAGTTCACGATCAACTCAACTTTAACTTAACCTAACGTTCACTTATCATAAAGAAACTGGTGGGCTATCATGATTCACTTAACTTAATGTAACAGCCTGATCCAAACATTAACATTGCACTTAGTGAAACTTGAAGGAAAATATGTTTTCTTCTTCCGATCACATAGCTAAGCAGACTAAGATATGACACATATCATGAATCATCACAAATTCACCTTACATGATTGAAAAGACTACCAGCTTACACACGCACACACACACACACACCTATGGGGTGTCAATTATTGAAGTATAATAACCTTGATTTACCACTTTTGACATACCCTGTCAATGAATGGTACAACTACTTTATAATTTATTGTCTTGAGACACATTGTTAATGGATAATTTATATGCTATTCATTCCTGTATTGGAAATATATTCATCAATAACTTCTGGTCAGTCTTTGACATAGGTATCAATTAATGGAACAAACTAGTGTCAATGACTGGTGTACAATTCTTTAATACGGCATATGGCATCTATAAAAAAAACTACTCTGGTGATCAAATAGCCAAGGCTATAGAATAAAATTTTAACCAGAAACTTGACTTTCTTATACCAAGACAATGAAGTGAATGATGTTCATAAAGATATTCAACTTAGTTAAAAAAAACATTGTTTTTGTTACAGTTGGCTATTGTGTTGATGACGCAGAGAATGGAATTGCAGTTCAAGCACTAACAAGGAGGCTAGAGGAGGAGCTCCGTGCAGCCAAGACTCGTCATCTGGAATGTGGAGAAGTCTTATTGCCTGCAGACCTACTTCCTATGATAGCTAGAGATGTATTCAGAATGGCTGAAAGTGAGCCATGTGGTCTCAGGTAATGCACACTACTAACTAGATTACTCTTGTTTGGTAACATTACCACTCTTATAAAGTTGGCAGCCTACTAATTAAGAACTGTTGTTATAGAGGCTGTACACTTTACCTTAACTACGAGACAGATCAGCTCTGCCGAAAGATAGGTCGGGTGGAGTGTGATCCTGGGAGAGTGTCTACCTTTGAACTGTTCCTGACATTGAGACATGACTCCAGCTCATGGTACACACTGCTACCTCAGTTCCTGAAGTGAGTACTGGTTAAATAGTCCAGCTCATATTAACTATCACCGGTTCAGGACTTGTGTTGTTTCCTCTTTCCATTCCCTGGCCTAAAACAGTCGCCTAAACCAGATGTATATCATCACTTCCTGTATAACCGGCCAGTCTAGAAGACTAGTCCTAACATGTGACTTCTATTTCCCTACTCCAGTATCATTCACCTGACTTGTTGTTATGTGCATTAATTCAATTAAATCTGACACTACGAATGGGGTTTTATATCTTTTTTATAAAGTCTTTTTATAGCTACATAATTTAAGTTCCCTCAACCTAACTTAAAATAGATAACATTATAACTCCATTTATTCAAAATTCCATTTTAAATAATAGGCTCTTATTCCAGAAACCAGTCTCTCCATGATTATTTACATTTGAATTGAAAAAAATAAACTATTCAGTTATGAAGCAGAGATATTTCATTAGTAACTAAAATAAGCTTCAATAGTAATTAATCAAATATCTGTGCTTCATGACTGATTTTGGTATATTTTTTATAATCCAAAGGCAAATGGTTGTGGAAACAAGAGAAGTTCTTAAATAATATTAGGATGTATATCTAAGCATAACTTTTTACTGTATCAACATTGGTTTATTTTGATTGATTGGCTTGTTAGTTTTTTAGGTTTAATAAGATCATTGGCTAGAATAATTTATTTAACAGCTTTCTCAAAAAAGGGTTTGATTTTTTTTATCAAAGACTAATTTGATCTCATTCTTAGAAAAAAATCACAATTATTAAGTGTTCATAAGTAAACAGTTGCTCACACAATTGTAACTATTATTAGCATTGTGAGAAGCAATTTCAAGGCTTACTTAGTCTTCTTCTTGGTGGAGTTTTAGTTTTAAGCAAATGTTCATTCATTGTTCAAAATTGGCTCAATTCACTGCAGTTAAAACTTTTTGGTGCAAGATGGTGTTTGTATGAACATTGAGCTTTTCAGAAGCTAAAAGAATATTGAGCTTAGATGTTGTTTTAGAGTACAAGCACTAAACAACTTTATTATTTCTCATCATATCAAATTTAATCCTAATATGGTACTTTTAACTAGCTTATATAGTTGAATAGTAGAACATCTAATGCACTTGAAAGATTATTTTTTTCTACATTAGATAAAAGTAGTTTATTCAAGGAGGTGCGCTGTATCCACCTCAAATAGTCTTAAATTCGACATTTCTAAAACAAAGAACCTTTATAAAAACCTGCACTATATCCACAAATAGCAATTAAGTCTTAATCTTTATAGTAAAATTAAGTAAATAAGTTAAACTCTACTTTATCATATGATTGGTTCTCTTTTTTCTATCTTTATGCTGTTGATCTCTCCATCATTCAGACTCACCTTCACTCACTGTCCCAGGCAGGGTTGAAAAAGACATAAAGTGTTTTAAACTGTGAATAAAAACTTGTTCTAAACACAAGCTAACATTTTTTAAATTGTGAATAAAACATTACTTATTTAAAATACATGTTGGAAACAGTGCATAAAACATTATTTAAAAAAAATACTGTGTACTGTATCTATATAGCTTTAAAAATATTTGTTGCACATAGCAGAAAATACCATAAAAACTGTAAACAATATGGCTGTACAGTTCGTAGTTTTCTAACAGATAATGCTGCTAATATGGAAAAAATAAGACATGAGTTGATAAAATCTGACAATGTTGGTTTACAAAATATAATAACCTACAGATGTTCTGTGCATTTGCTGATTTATTTGCACACAACATAAAGTTCCTGGGATTAAAGAACTACTAAGCAAATAACAAAACATTCTACTATAGAGATGTAGAAAAATTTAGTAGAATTGGCCACCTGCCTTTTATTGTTTTACATCTGTACGATGGAGAGGGTGTTGCATAAAAACTTGTAAAAGGACAGGCTGAGTGGCATAAATCATGCATAGACATGTATAATAGTACAAAATTACAAAGACTTGTCAAACGATGTGAAAAAAGAGCTTCTGAAAGTGATTACCAATCGTTTAAGATGGACAGCAATAAAAGAACTGGGAACACACATTTGGACATTATACAAAACAGAAATATGGGTGTTCCTTCTGTAATCAGATGTATGATTCAGCAGATCTTCATGAGGCTGGAACAATAGAGCTCGCTGCTGCTCCTCAGGGACACGAGGTAGTCTTGATACGAACTGGGAATGCTGATGTTCTGGCAGTATTTCATCAAATAAATATTACTAAACTGTGGGTTGCCTTTGGTAAAGGTTAAAACTTTTCTTATCTACCCGCATACAAAATAGTAAATGATATTGGACCTAGAAAATCTCTTGCCATACCACTGTTTCACTAATTCTTTTTTTTTCCCGCCAAAGGCAAACACTCAGATTGGAAGAGGTTTTGATGACTTTACAGAAGCTTTACTTCAAATCAATTGTAAACATGAAGTTGCTCCAGAGATGTTGAAAACCATTGAAAGATTTGTGATATTAATTTATAATAAAACAAGCAATTACCATGACATTGCTGAGGGAAGACAGCATATTTTTTATTAAAAGACCTCTGGGATTAATACCTCCCACAAAATAATCCCTTGATCAACATCTACGGCAGGCAGCATTTCAGGGCGCTTTTATCTTGGGCCAGTATTTGGTTTTAAATTCACATTTTCCAGATCCTGAGTTCTGGGGGTGGCAATTGGAAGATGGATTTTATCAACCTTTTTGGACCAGTTCTCCCCAAGATTCCTTAGCTTGTCATGAACTAATTTCCTGCAAATTCCGTGTTGTTTGTGGCAGCAAATGTCTATGTGGTTGTGTAGATCTTAAATAATATACTAGTTTGTGCTCATGCGATGGACAGTGCTTTGAATTTGACAGTGATTGAGCCTTTTCAATATTTTGTTTTGTAAATGACTTTAATGCATAATTTATCATAGGTACATTTTCTTTTATGATGTATAAAAGTATAATATATAATATTTTAGTTAATAAATTGAATAATAATACATCTCTTGATTTTGAAATGATTAAGTAATATAAAGGGTCTATCATACAGATAAAAGGAACATAATTTAGCTAACTCAAGTGGTAGTGTTCTGTATCATTCATTCAGAGCGTTGTTGCATGAAAACGATTCAAGTTACCAAAAACTGCATAAACTTGTTTAATATAGAATTTCATCCTTGTCACATTTCGATATACTTATTGGTTTTCAAGATAATTGAGAAAACTGTATTTGGGCGCCACTTTTGCAAGATGGGGGCTGAAAAAATTATTTTACATAGTGGCACTATAACTCATTTTATTCGACATTAATATATACCGATATTCCTAATTTCTTGCTTGCATCACAAAGTGAAGGATTCCTTCAAAGAAATTAGCTAAGCAACTCCACTATATTGTTCTTGCCACCTTATTAGGTTGTTAATACTTCTTTTTAACACATGAAACATAATTTAAAAAGTTATTAACAAAAAATAGACATTCAATACTTGTTTATTAATCATCAAAAGGCTTACAATGCCCCATTTGACCCTCATCCCCCCTTTTCCACCTTGGATGTGCCAATGGCCCTACAATTTTTTTAATGACTATTTCTCACCCAAGTAATATCTGAATATGCTAACTACAAACAGAAGCGTAAGAAAACAAAATTTTCATAAATTTCAAACCAACAAGATGTGAGAGATATTCAATCAATTTTGAAATTCATTATATTTTTAATATATCAGTTTTTATTAATAACACTGTGATAAAAAACGGGATTTTATGGGATTGCTGGAAATTAGATTTTAAATATTGTTTGTATATATAAAAATAAATGAATGAAATATCTGAAAACTTAGGTGTTTGTTGTTGCAGAAACTGGACCAGTGGCAGAACTATTGTGTTAGGCCATGGCTTCACACTGGAGAAGAAGAAGCTGTATCGTTCGTACCGGGAGTAAATTCCACTGGTTGTTTATAGAAGAGAGCTAAGACTGATAAACAATTCAAAAAATGATTTTAATAAAAATGTAGCTGTATCAAGTGTAATAAACTATCAGTTGGGATGTTCTATAAGGAAGTGCCAGCCAACTAATGAACAAGATGATGTGCCAGTCTTGTGCTTGTGACATTAAAAAAGTATCACCATTATTGACTGGATCATTGTTTGAATTAAACAAAACACTGTGGACTATGAAAGATTTAATTTTATATTTATTCATCTCATGCAAATTTTATTGTTGAAATTTAAAAAATACATTATAAAAATCGTAATTTCTCTAATGTTACTGAATTCTTAATTCAAATAATAATTCTCCTTAATCAGCTTCTGTGTATGTCAAAATTTATCCTTGGTTACAACCCGTTGCCTGATAAAGATAAAATATAATTAAAATCAGGATCTAAGTATGAAATTGAGTGTTCACAATTTTAAATAAACAATTGTTATATTTTGTTATTATTTAGGTCAACAGCCACTTGAGTTTCAAGCATTCTCATCACAAGAAGACTAAAGTTTTTATGATCAAAATGTTGCATATATTTTTAGCATGATTGGTATATTGGGATGTATTGTATATGAAGCATTATAATTGTATGAATAAAAATTCTAGTTAATCTAAAAAGCTAAGATGAATTTAATTTAATAGACTTAGTAAAACTAAAATGTCCAGAAATAAAATAGAAATTCATGAAACTTAAAGATAAACAGGATGAGTTTTACATTTTTATTTTGGGACGAGGAAATTATTCAAAATATTGGGTTCAGGAATGGGAAATTGTAAAAAAAAAAACACTGTGGTACAAAATTTCATACGCTTGAGTGTTCCATGCCATAGTTAATTGTATCACAATTAGAGATGGACAGGAATTACAGTTTTACATTGAGACTGGAAATGAGTAAAAATATTAGGATTGGGAGGAGAAAGGAAAATTATAAAAATAATGCATTAGAAAAATTTTAGATATAAAAATAAATATTGATTTTTAAACTAATATGGTAAGATTTGTAAAAGCTTTGATATTAAATGTAATAGCATCATAAAATCAATAAAATAGCAATGTGCGAATAGCACCAAATAGCAAATTTTTTAACAAGTATTGAATAATACAAATTGATTAGTTAATCTTAATTAATTTTTGATAAGAATTATTTTTATTAATCTCTTTTGGAAATAGTGTTGTATATTCAACAATTGATAGTGCAAAATATTTAAAAAAAATCTACTTTTCTTAAATGTTATCGAAGTTTGAAATCTCTTTAATGTCCTATAGGTTTATTACTCTTTAAATATCCTCTATGTTTGAAAGCCCTTAAAAGTTATATATTTTAAAGCCTTTAAAACTTCTTTCTGTTTGAATCCCCTATAATGTTCTCTAGAATTGAAACCCCTGTAATATCTACTATTATTTTGGTTGCTAACAGAAATACTGACCTTTGCAGGCTTGAGTCCAATTTTTATAGGAAGAACAGTAGGATTCACCAACATTGAATGGAGGCTACTAAAATTTAACATATAGAAATATGTTATATTTGATTGGTTTATTATATATATATTTTATCTAAAAAGTTATAAAAACACTTCTATTAGTACTTCCTTAGGGATTACTTAAGAATTTGTCTTTTCATTATTAATTAAACACACAATAGAAATATTTTCATTTTCACCATTGTGGCAACGTGAGCTACAATAGTGTAAAGAACTATAAATTAAATGTATTAGTATTCCAAGTTTATTTTATTAGAACCAATCACTATAAACTTTAAAATAAATTATTATTTTGTTAACCTTATAAAAAAGTCAAACAAAATATTTATTTCAAATAAAACTTAATTTTCATACTCCAGCAAATGAACACTATTAGCATTGGCTATTGGCGTGATCAGCTGAACACACACACTGCCAGGTCGCCATTTTAACCCTTTTTCTGCGTATTTAATTTTTATTTTTTACCTTCAGAAATCATAATTATAAGTAAAAAATTCAAAATCTGAAAATTTACTGGAGCACAATTATATTCAAATAATGTAATTTTCAACTAGTAATACATTTGAAATTTGAAATTTAGAACCCTTTTATCTATAAATCATATAATATATATTTTATATCGATACAATTTTATGAGACATATTATTTGTCACATTTTACCCAAATTCAATGTTATTCTGCCATCAGAACCATTCTTTAGTTTACCATCAGCCCACAATAGTGTCAAACCTATCAATAAATGAAGATTTGTCCGGCCTAATATGTCCTAATACATGAAAAAGCAAACTTTTGAAAATTAGCAACTTAACAATTTTGTGCTACATTGGTGCTTTCTTCAGTGTGGTCTATAAGATCATATATTTGTGTTAGGCATGGTTTCAAAATACAAACCAGGTAAAGAACAAAGATAAAATATCAATTAGAAGAAATACATTTTAAAGATCACTGAATTATTGAATTTTTCAATTTCTATACTAACCAAATATATTTATTACCCTTCACATGGCACAAACTCATCATACATTAAATGTTACTAACACAGTAGAATAACAGAGTAATATAACAAATACTACACTAATAAATTCCTCAGTAATGATTTCTGCCACATAAATAATGAATGTGTGCTACAAATAGTGAAATGTGGAAATAAAAAAGTGCTACTATAGTTTTGATTTAGCAGCTGGTAATTGACAGTTTTCAAAACTAACACCAGATGTCAGAGGTGCATGGGCATGCTAGTATGAAAAATTCAGCATTTTAACACTCTTGTGGCTATTTCCAATTGTTGCAGCAAAGGTAGATAAGTTTACATGCCAAGTCGATTTCTGCAGTCAATGGCTATAATGCTGAGATTGGATATATCCGATTAACGCAGCAAAGGCCACCTGTGAAAAGCCTCCACTTTGTTTATTTAGTTTAAACAAAGAAGAGATATTACATACATACATAATCACACCATTCCCTTGAGGGGTAAGAAAAATTGAATTTAACTCAAAAAACAACTTCATACTTAATCCATCCTCACTAGCTTTCTCTACTTCCCTATCCTTGCATACTTCCTTCACTTCGACAACATCCAAACACAGTCATACATACACTTTTATTCTTAAACTCTTAATGTTTCTCTTTTTCACATATTCATCTAAAACTTTTAGCCATGTCTTACATGGTCCAACCCTTCATTTTGATCCATACACTTTATATTAATATAATTGTTTTGTGATTCAAACCATACCCATCCTTTCAATATTCCCAAAACACGTCTTTCACATTGACCTATTGGATTCCCTTTCAAACCACATTCCTTCAACACACATTCATTACTGACTCTGTCCATACGAGTTTTTCCACACACACATTTCTTAGATATCTCATTCCAACCACCTTCACTATGCTCCTGTATTTCGCCTGACAAACCCACATTCGTAAAACAACGTTGGCGTTAGCACACTTTTATATACTGCCATCTTTACCTCTCTTGATTCTACATCATTCTTTGAAATGGTACACATACATCCAACTAGTCTCCGAGATGCATTCACCCGTCTGTCGACTTCACCATCTATCCTTCCATTTTTACAGAACATTCTGCCAAGAAACACAAAATCATTCACTTGTTCTAACAGTTTTCCATTTATATTAAGTTGACAATCATTTCCTGATCCATCCATATCAGAAATCTGTACCTTAGTTTTGGAGATATTTATACGAAGACCCATTCTGTCTGTTGCCACACTCAAACGATCTAATGCATTCTGAAAGTCACTTTCCTTCTCAGCCATGAATACGGCATCATCTGCAAGTAACTTTCCTTCTTAGCCATTAATATGGCATCATCTACATATAACAGAACTCTCACATTCACACTGTCCAATTGTAAATCAACCGCGTCACCACAAGCATCCCTCCTATACTTATTTGTGAAAACATTAAACTACCAGGGAGACATAACACAACCTTGCCTAACACCTTGTTCAATGTCAAACCATTTGCTCAAAGCTTCATCCACCCTAACACACACACTTAACTTCCATCATACACTGCCTTAATTTCATTTACTAACCACGCATGCGCACCATACTCTCCAAGAGCATTCCATAACATACTCCTATTCACACGATGGTATATTTTCTCCAGATCAATGAATGCACGATAAACTTTCTTACTACCATACATTTACCAATCACTTGTTGCAATGCTAATATCTGGTTCATGCAACCTCTACCTGGCATGAAACCACATTGTACACCCCAAGTCTTGCCTGCAGTACTCAACAAACTAATTATCCTATAATTCTTACATTCTCTCTTACTGCCTTTGCCTTTATACATAGGAACAGTGATGGCATTCTTCCAGTCATTAGGATATATTTATTACTATTTATATTATTTTTGTTACTACCGGGAACCTTGCGGCAGTAATTTTAATTTTTTTTAAATATAAGATCAAGTATGGAAAATTGAGCCAGTCAATTAATTAATAGTAGAATATTATCAATGTTGAAAGCAAAAAAAAATATGGTATACATTTTTTAAAAGGCTCTTTATATTAATATTCCTGATTACCAAACCCTTCCTTCACCTCTGACAAGACATCTTGTGAATGTGGGGAATGCCAGGCCTCCATCGTGGTTCGGATTCCACGTTAAACTGTAGGTTCTCAATTTCATCTCACAATCACCCTACCACTACACATTAGCGTAAGTGTGTATAACCCGAACGGGTAGTAAGACGCGGTGCTAATAATAATAATATATTAATATTCTAAAAAAATGCCTTTTGCAATAATTTTTTTCATAAAAATCCCCAAACAAGCATATTTACATGTATGTATAAAATAATATTACACCTTGAAGGTGAACTGGTGGTCCAGGGGTAAGGTGTCAGACCTCTGTGCTGGAGGTCCGGGGTTCAATCCTCACCCCCGGCACAGGTTTGTCTAGTTGCCAAACCTTCCCTTCACCTCTGACATGATGTGTATTAATCACAACTTGTGAATGTGAAGAATGCCTGGCCTCCACCATGGTTCGGATCCTACGTTAAGCTATAGGTCCTTCATTTCATCTCACAATCACCCTACCATTACACATGAGCATAAGTGTTTACAACCCAAACGGTTAGTAAGACGTAGTGCTAATAATGATAATGATACACCTTGAAGCCTAGTGTGCAATACTTGCTAGTAGGATTAAAACAAATGTAAAGCTAAATCAAATTGATTTAGTGTAGGTAGTCAAATAGAGCCTACTCACAGTAAGTAGTTTTTAAGGTCTAGGAGAAATGCAGTTGATTTGTTTACCAAGCCAAATTTATAAAATTTTGTTGCAGCGATTTAATTGTTGTAACATTTCCATAAATTAATTGCTCTAGGTCTAATTAAGTCTATCTAAGTTTATATTAAATTAAATAATTACTGGAGAAAATATTTTGCCAGAAGAGTCAAGATATGAATTTTATTCTAACATAATAGTAGGCTTATAAGGCTAGCCTGTAAAATTCTCCCTTTGGTCCACTGGGTTCTAAACAGGAATCTGCGGCCTCTAATATTAGGAAAGGATATCATTTAGAAGAAGTTCAGACACACAGCTTCCACATCAAGGGTTTACTTTCAACAGTGTGGACATTTTCTTCGAAAAACAGGATAGTGACAGTTGGGCTAAATAATGTAGGTCCCCACTATCCACAAATAGAACAAGAGCTGTCAGTGTAGACTAAAATGCAAACCCAATGCAGTTCAGAATGTGTGGCACGAGCACACAAGGTTTCTTTACAAATATGCTAACTAAGGGTTGAGTGCAAGATTAAACATTGAAAGGAGGAAAGAAGGGCAAGGCCTACACACCAGAAAATTGTAGGCCTCAAAGTCTCAACAAAACACTGAATTATGTAATTTTCAGATTTTCATGGTACCAAAGTCCCTTTCTTCAGCAGAAGAGAATAAAACACAGACTGGACTATTGCAGCATGGCTAGAGGTTGATCATGGACACTTAAGATTTGTTGTTGCTGGTTTCTCGATTCAAAAAAAATATAGCCCTGGATTCTGCAGTTGCCTGTTCAAACTTGTCTTTATTCTTGGTAAATAAATAAAATGTTGTATTTAATTATGATTATTACACCATTAAATCGTATTCTTTGTTATAATTGTTTATATAGAAATTAATGACTGGCCTGCTTGGAAGGAGAGGTTATCTAAGGTTAAGGCCAGGGGGTGCCTGGTTATATATTGGTGAGCAAGTTCCCGCCTACGAAGCTGGGAATCATTGCAACTATTGGGGAGGGCTCCTATAACTTAGTACTAAAGCATGAGTAAAAATATGAATTATGTGTTTGGGCACAAAGTGGTAGTGGTTTGGCAGGGTTGTTGTGGTTGGTATCAAAGGGTTAGGTGTGAATTTTATAAACCAATTCTTTCTCTTTCACCACATTTTATTGTACATAAGCTTGGCCCTTTAAGTTTCAAGATATAAGACCCTAAGCCCAGTTGTGTAACAGGTTTCTTTACAAATATGCCAAGTTAGGGTTAGTCCAACATTTGTGGCAATAGCACACACATTGATTTTTATAGACACAATCTTTCTCTTTTATCCCCAGATATAAGTGTGATTAGGTTTTGAACTCTTCATTTTTGAGAAGTATTACCTTAGACAGAGAAGTGAAAGAGTTTATACTCTAGAACAGCCTTAAGGCACTCCAGCGTCAGCGGGCTGAAAAGCTCCACATCTACAATAAACTAACCGTTTTTATCCAACATTGGAAAAATTAATTAAACTAACAATATAATATAGTTCCAAAAATAATCATAGATAGCGCAAGAAAGCAGAATTGGTTATAAATCACATAAATGATATTTAAAACACATTTTTCCATGCAAATAGTTATTTAAAGTCGCCAAGTTTAAGGTGCCACGGTTTCTATATTTAAAATTGCGGCACGAGCACACTGGGTGGTGTAGGTAGTACCAGGTACCTACAACAACCCTACATAATCGTTGAACCTGGATCCTCTGGAAGTTTTGAGATATTTTACTTTGAACTTATATCAGACATGCAGAAAGTCCTCTAAGATAACCAA
>CABFVX010008116.1:0-26237 GCA_902151425.1 Timema shepardi | reverse complement strand
TCTTTAATGTCTTCTTTGACTTTTGTTTTATTATTATTTATGATGTATATATGATCTGTACTATTGTTTACAAGAATGAACAAATACCTATGAACAACTTTGCTTTGTGTTTTAAATATGTACAAGATATGGAAACCATTAACTGATGTCATAATACCTTTTACAACAGTTTCCCATACCACTAGCTTCACTCTTTTCTTCTTCTTCATATATTCTTCCTCTGTTACTTAATTCCTATTCTTAAAACTCCTTCTGAATACTTTATTCTTCTTCTCCACTGTTTCCTTCACCCGGTCTTTCCACTCCCACTTCCTCTTATCACTAGTCCTCCCACTTAACTTCTCTGCAGCTCCAACCAAAATGGCCAACCTGTCCACTTTAACCTGCGATTTTTTATTATCTCTACAAGGTCTTGTAATGAGTACAGGATTTTTATAAATTATTATGTAACCACCTCCATTCTTCATTACTTTCACCCTTTTGGAGCATATATTTTTCTAATTACTTTGTTTTCGAACATCCTGAGTTTCTTCTCATCATGAAAGGTAAGAGACCAGGTTTCATAACCATAAGGAACAACAGCTCTAACTATTGTTGTACTTTTGTATATACTGTACTTTACATTTCTTGACAACAGGTGAGATGGTAACAACTTATTGACTGAGTAATAGCATGCATTTCTCAATTTGTGTTCTTTTTATTATTTCCACTATAATATTGTTATTACTAGTTAAAATTGTTCCTAATTATTTGAACTCATTAAACATACCAACATATATGTTTGTAGTTTTTGCTTTATAATTTGTAACTTATTTTTTCAACTCCAGCAATATTTTAGTTCAAATTGGCATTCGAGATTGGACATCGTTATTCTTCCATTTTACTTTGCAAATTTCTGTTTTTGATTTGTAAATGTAATTTGTATATTGTAATGTAAATAGTGCTTTATGCTAAATCATTGAAAATTATTGTTAATTAAAAGGAAATGAGCCAAGCTAACCTCTAAATTAAAAGTAACTCTATAATTTCTGATTGTCTTTTTTTTCCCGGCTATGTTTGACCTTTTTATTTTATTTTGGTGTATTTTATTCCTCCACTTTTCCTTCATTTGTTTACTGGTTTTTAAACTTTAGACAAAATAAAAAATTATAAATATATAATTAGGATAATAAAGTCTTTATAAACAAGCTTAGATTCTAACTTTCTATCTTTTCTCTAACATGTATGAAATAAATCACAAATAAAAGTAAAAACAATAACACATATTTACGAACACTCCAATATTTCAATGATCTTATTGCAGCTTCCTCAGGAGGTGAATAGGAAGTTAGCTTCGCTGATATTCATGCTTCATTTTCTGCAATTCTTTCTCTAACAATAAATATTAACCCCATAAACCCCTTCTATTGATACCTACTGAATAGTATAGAGTCTAGTTGATGGCATGTTGCATGGACTGGTTGAACCGGTGGTTGGTTGGTTAGCTGGTTATCTTGTTACAGGCCTGGCAGCTTTTCCTTCTGCAGACAGACTCTCCCCCCTTGATACCTTCCTAGACCTACTAACAGCTAAAGGTAGGAGTTTTCTCTCTCACACTATTTACAAATTCATTCTCTAAACAACCTAACTTTAAGGGCCTGTTGCACAAACAATAATCAGTGGTTTGATCAGAGATCAGATGTAAGTTGATTTCCAATAAGGGTCTCAAACATCACTTTCAGTTTCACCATTATCAATTAGAAGGTGATTGATTGTTGATCAAATCTCTGGTCAAGTTAACCAGACAATTCTCTCACATTAACTGTTTGATTCTTCATTGATAATGTTGATGGGAGATATCTTTAGATTCTAACAACTGAAATGTTTTTAGCATCCTTATTTTAGTGATTAATAAAAGGAACTTATGTGTGTTGTATACTGATTTTTAGTATAACTTATTTTTAAGAATGATGGTGTCAATTTATGGCATCTTTAGATTAAGGATTTCAACCATACAATGAGGTTATAAAGAATGGCTAAAATTCAAAGCAGCTACAGGATATAAATTAACTTTTATTTAATTATAGAGAAATAAAATTTGAAAAGAGATTTAGGTTGAATACATTTTATTGTGTTTACTTTGTGGTGTGACCCACAAGCAAGCTATACCTACCAAGCGGTGGCCGCCGCGGATAGTGATATAGTGCCAACATTTGTAGATAGAGGATGTCATGTGTTCAGCACAATGAGCCCTACAGTTGTTAATCAATTATTGTGTATATTTATTAATAACAATATACATTTTTTTAAACATTGTCTAAAGGAATGTGTCCAAAATTGAAATTTATTGAAATTGATAAATAAATATCAGGCAGCCTAGGCTACCAGACACATAACCAACCTTATGTGTATACCTTTAGGTCATTTCACAATCCGATTTTCCAAATAAAGTGTTTTTTTATAGTGTTGTATGTTTGTCCAACTTGATTATTTAATCACATCTGTGGTCACTTGATCAGAGGTTTTGATCCCTTATTAACTTTGTTGCAACCCAAACTTTTATTGATCTGGGATCAAGATGATTGACACTCCGCTGATTGAAGAGTCTGCACCCGGATCTTAGAGTCAAATAATTGATGTGTTTTGTTTTTTATGGTGAAACTTCATTCATAATCAACTTGGAAATAGGCTAATACCTACAAATTTGAGTTTGAGTCAAGTTTTGGTAGTTGTTTTAACTCAACTTGAAGATTTTTACAAAACTCAAAAAAATTAAATTCTCATAATTTTTGATTTTAGGGTCCACTCAAATTTTTGATTTTAGGGTCCACCCAAATTTTTGTTTGATTTAAAAAAATATACAACTTTAACAACTTTATTGAATTTACTTATAAATACGAATTTCTGTGATAATTGTTTTGACAAAAAAAAGTTTATTCTGGAGACTATATGATTTTGTTTATTGTTTATGCATAGATCTATTACAGAAATATCTATGGTAAAAATACTGCTCTATATTATTCAAACTTCAAGGAAAAAAATTGAGGTTTTCAATCAAATTCTATTCAAACTTGACTTGGAAGTTAAAAATACCTACTTACACACCCCTGCTAATAATAAAATTAATTTATGTTTTATATTTAACTGTTTCTTATACTGATAGACGTTTTAAAGTTATGTAAGTTAATTATTGAAATCCATTACAAGTAATAAAATGGTTAATCATTGTACACTTTAATTTGCATTGGGCGTGCAGAACAAACATCAAATTCATCTATTCTGGTTCTATGGTTAATGGGGAGATCAAGGTTTGAATCTGGACCAGAAATGTTTTTTCTAAATGGTTTTCCACCCTTTATTCATGCAAATTTGGATACCTTTCTTTTAAGTTATACCTATATTTATTGCAAATATTGTTCTTTAATTTGTTAATAGGATAAAAGCTACGACATGAAAAAATTTCACCTAGCACATTTCTATTGTTGAACCTTAAAGGCTTATAACTAAATATACAGTCAAAAATTATAGGAAGAGCGTATATTTTTTGTGTGTTTTCAATGTGTTTCTTAAAATGATAAAATAATATCTCTGAAAATTTAAAACAATGTGTGAAGTGTAATAGTGCAATAGTTTAAGAAGAAATGAAGAGAGAAGTGTTTTTCTATTTAGGCCTAACCTAACTATCCTTTCAGGTTTAACAATATTGGTTATTGAAAAAAAACTACTTGCACACTTAATTGAGAATGACAGTAGCCACATGGTTTTCCACTCTCCCTACACGCAAATGTGGGTACACTCTCTAAATTTAACCTTCCTTATCCCTAATACATTACATATATAAATATATAATGTATATATGGATTGAAACCTTGACATCTTTGGTTAGAGAGCACTATATTTGCTCAATTTTCTCAGACTAAATAACCTGAACATTAATAAAAGCATATTTGAATGTGTTCTTAGTTGACATTTTTTGGGGGAGGCACTTTGTGAATTTTGCACATTTTGATTTGAAAAAAATATTAACGATATATACTTTCTTGTTGCAGCAAGTCTAGCGGAGTTGGATTTTGGTCTTTTGATTGAAGCAACCATCACATCTACAGAGGAGTTTTTGGAGTAAGAATTTAATTTTATATGTTACTTGTCTGGCACTTTTTGTGTTAGATATCATTTATTATTATTTGTACAGATCTTGGAAATATCTGACTAAAAAATATCAAGTTTTCCCTTAACAAACATTGTACCTTGCTAGTATAAAAATTAGAAGATGCTGTGTGTCTTTCAAATATGTGCTTTAAGCAGTGATGAGTAGGTTCTAAAATTTTACAAATTCCTGCACCGGATCTATTCTTTTAGTTCTTGGTTTTAAATTCCACTTAACAACACTTAATTAATTTAAAGCTATGGTTTCCTAAAATATATGTAAATGAGACATCACTAACTACCAACTAGTCATTTGTGAATCGTCAAGATGTAATATGCAAGCAATGAACCAAGAACTGATTTTTCAGGTACCAAAACTGTTTGATAGTTATGAGTGATTAATATGCACACAAGAGAAGTTCTATTTTACAGTTCAATACTGTGAGAGATTGAGTTTAATGCAATTACTGTAGCAATACACTATCCACTTGATATGTAATCAATGTTCACACAAATCTATCAGTGTTTGCTTTTAGGAAGGATTAGTAATACCCACTCTAAATTATGTTGTGTCCGACACCTTAGCTTAGTCAGTAGCGTGTCTTCCCACTAAACTAATTAGTGTAAATTTCCAGAATTAATTTTTATAGAGTTATTTAACTACAAAAAGTGATGGTTGGTCTGTTAACAAGTGTGTTTGCTAAATTAGTATTTGAAATGACATGTCCTGTAGTATATTTCACAATTGTATTAATCTAATAGTTATTAGTAATAATGTAATTTTATTCTATAATACTATGAGATTTTGTTTCACAATAACATTATTTATTAATAAGATATATTAGAAGTCATGGAGAAGACAAGTGATTTATAGGGCATAAAGTGTACTCATTGTCACATATGCAGCAGAAACATGGACAGTGAATGTAAAAGGGACTAGGAAAGTGGAGGCCATGGGAATTAAGTTTTTGAAGATCATGTTAGCTATCATAAGGAGAAATAATATTAGGAATGAAGTTATCCCGGAAAAAGTGGGGGTACAGGGAGTACATGGGTTAGTAGAGGAAGCAAGACTGAGATGATATGGTCATGTAATGAGGATGGAAAAAGAGAGGATGTCAAAGAAAGTGTTGGAAATGAAATATGTAGGAAAAAGACTGCAAGTGAGGCAAGAAAGATATGGGTGGAGCAGATAGAATAAACTTTGCAGGTAAGAGGAGAAGAATGGTCAAAGGATAGAGGAAGACGAAGGCATTTTACTAAACAGACCCGGCCACGGCGGGATGATAATGATGAGTAAATTAGCTGATATTATTAGTAGATTTTAACAAATATATATTAATTTTATGTTTCACTTAAATATTAGACTGATGAAAATCTACTAATTATATTATTAATATCTTATTAATGTATTTTAATTAATGAAACAACAATTGTCCATATATTTACACTTGTAAAGTTTTTTTTATAAATAGTTCCTTATCTCTTTCAAAAGATGGAGCAATAGCTCCACTATAAATTAGGAAATTATTCCATTATATGATAAATTGGTCATTTATGAGTGAGTTTGTAAACAAGGAAAGTTTTAGAATGTCATCTTCAAAATTAGAAAGGTTACTTTCTGACGGATCCACCCACAAATAAAGAAAGCAGTCTGACAACAGCTATCCAATGGCTTGTTAGTGGGAATGTGTATTACGTGAAGTATCAGAAGCCTTCGTGTGCCGAAGCATTCATGTACTTGTGGAAGTTATAACATTTAGAACTGCATTAGAATTCCCACAAAATCTTGAGAAACCCATGATGAGATGTTTTTGAATAGGACACATTCCTCAAATAACTCGTTTGACCGATGGCACATTAATCAAGATTGATTCTCCGAAAGAGCACAAAGTAGCATTTATTGACAGACATGAAAATCATTTCCTGAATTATTAGGAGTAGATAATACATTTTACTATGTAAATTCAGAACGTACTATGGCTGAAGGCCATTATTTTGGTAGATTCAGGATATGTTTTATTAATTTGGCAGTTATCGCCAGCTCACTTGATCTTGGAAAAACCAGCAGTCACATGATTTAACCAATCTTATAAATTTACACCTGTATTAATTGAAATTTCAACAGGAATATTAAAAAATAAATAATAATAATTCCAGTTTTTCACTACTTGAGCTGAGATATATTATATAGATTTGAAAGAACAAGAAGAAAGAGAGATTCACCCAAACGGGCAGGATTAAGATGAAACCTACACTAAGACAGTTGATTGATTACAACTTTGGTTTTAATCTTGACATTTTTATTTGTGTTTAATAATACACATTTGTTCAAAGTAAAATGTTTTTACACTTTATTTTCATTGACATACATTGTATTAAGGAAATACTACATTGTAATATTTATAAAAATTCAAGAATTATTGTGAAACACAATTTATTAGTATTAATAATTACTAAAATAATATATCAATAAAAATAGCTCTAATAGGTCTAGTAATACAATTATTGTAAAATGGGTTACTAGCTCAATAGCGACAATCAACTTGGCCAATTGTTGCTATCTCTGATAAAACATATGAAATCTTTTATCATTTCTAGACTTCTATTCACTTGTTTACTTTGTTGCCATATAATGAAATAGTTTTATTAAAAATGCAGGATTATAATAATACCAATGAGTAATCTGTGTGTTGCTAATTGACTCCTGATTATCCAGGACATTGGAGTGGAGAATGGAATGTGGTACAAAAAT
Source organism: Timema shepardi (assembly GCA_902151425.1). Lineage (NCBI taxonomy): Eukaryota > Metazoa > Arthropoda > Insecta > Phasmatodea > Timematidae > Timema > Timema shepardi. Next base: position 19,357 of record CABFVX010008116.1, on the reverse strand, counting down.
CCTCTTGTTCTCTGTAATTGACTTTTACAATATTATTTAAGGTATACTAAAAACAATCCAAAACATTTTGATATTGATATGGTTTGAAGTGGCATTGTTTGTCTCTTTGCTTCTTGGTTTCATTCACTTGAAATATATTAATTCAAAACTTGTGTATCAAAAGTTTGATAGGCTGTTGAAAGTCGTCTAATTTCAGGTAATAATGAAAGAATTCTGCTTAAGAAAGTGCTATATTGTGCGCAATACACTGCCCAAACTACTCTTCAGTGACAATATTTTCCCGAGAATAAACATTATAACCAAATATTCAATCAATTGTCAACATTTTACAAATCCCTTCAACAGTATTTTTTAATAAAATAATTCCTCCATAAGAACTTTAGATATATGTATAAGTCCAAAACTTATTCTCTGATCAATAATAACATACTTAAACTGAAAACATTCTGAAGGTCACTAATATTATTTATATGTATGAAATAAAGTGTGTTGAGCAAAAACAATATGTAATAAATAAAATTATAGAATAGTAGTAAATATTAGCACAATTAAAAGTAAAAACACTACAACATATTTACACACACTTCAATATTTCGATGCTTTTATAGCATCTTCCTTAGGAAAAAGTAGGTGTAGTTAGACTAAACAGGATGTTGTCTTCAGTAATGCCAATTTAATTTGTAAGGATGAACATTTCTCTGGTGAAGTTGAAATTCTCTGAAGATTTCTCTATTACTCTATGGAAGGTAGGTAGTGCTAGTGTAGCCTCTGTGTTGAAATTAAAGAATATTTAAGTTACGTGGTTTTCTAAACTTTGTGTTCCATTGATGTGCCAGTTCTCATCTTATTAAGTCGGACATATTGCATTGTTTCTTGTTAAATGATTTTAACACTTTGACAGTGTAGCAGTCCTTAGTTGAGGTTATGAGCGGAGGCGTGTGCTGAAACTGGTTTTTCTGGATTCTCAATTTTGGTTTCATGGCGGTGTCTATTTATTCGTTTACGGCTAGTTTCAGTGGTGAGGCCAACATATTGTGCTGTACATTGTTGGCATTCTAGTTGGTAAATTAGGTTACTGGACTCACATGTGTGGCTGCCTTTGATGGTATAGATGGAGTTGGTGATGTTGCTAGAGAAAGTGGTTGCTGGATGATGTATTTGACAGGTTTTGCAAGCTGTTTTGTTACAGGGTTGAGAGCCTTGTTGGGGTTGAAAGAAGGTTGTGTCATTTTCAGTTTTGAGTTTAGGGCGTACCAGAAGATTTCTAAGTGATGCAGGCTAGTCAAAGTAAGTTATTAATGAGAGGTTTAGGGTATCCTCTCTCTGTAAAGGCTTCTTGAAGGCTTTCAACCTGAAAAACCAGATACTATATCTCTGGTGACTAAGTACTACCCAGGCCTACCAAAGTTCAACAAAATATTAGCATCAGGTTTTCATATATTGGACGCATCCAGTCATACTGATAATATTGTGTATAAGCAGCCTGCATCACTTAGAAGTCTTCTGGTACACCCTAAACTTGTAACTGAAAATGACACAACCTTCTTTCAACCCCAACAAGGCTCTCAACCCTGTAACAAAACAGCTTGCAAAACCTGTCAAATACATCATCCAGCAACCACTTTCTCTAGCAACATCACCAACTCCATCTATACCATCAAAGGCAGTCAGTCACACGTGTGAGTCCAGTAACCTAATTTACCAACTAGAATGCCACCATGCCGCCATGACACCAAAATTGAGAATCCAGAAAAACCAGTTTCAGCACATGTCTCCACTCATAACCTCAACTGAGAACTTCTACATTGTCAAAGTGTTAAAATCATTTAACAAGAAACAATGCAATATGTCTGACTTAAGACGATAAGAACTGGCACATCGATGGCTCACAAAGTTTAGAAAACCATCCAACCTAAATACCACCTACCTTCTATAGAGTACTAGCGAAATCTTCAGAGAATTTCAACTCCACCAAAGAAGTTTTTATCCATACCAATCAAGTTTGCATCACTGAAGACAACTTCCTGTTTACTATAACTACCACTACTTCCTGAGGAAGATGCTATAATGGCATTGAAATGTTGAAGTGTGTGTAAATATGTGGTAGTGTTTTTACTTTTATTTGTGCTTTACTATTTTCCTATTATTCTATCATTTTCTGATATTATTAATAATTAATAAAACTACAATATATTTAGGAGTACTAATTGGTTGAGAAACTATAGTCACCAAAGATTTGAAAAAAGGAGAAATAAATAATCGAGCATTACCTACAAATTAGTCATAGTTGGGATGGTGTTATTTAACTCTTTCCTCCTGTCTAACTATTTTGGGTCATTACATCCCGTTTTATCATCAAATGTCAATTTTATGTATTAAGTGAGTCAAAGTTTTTAGGTCAAATACAAAATATATACATGTGTGTGTGTTTGTTGCACAATGATTATTACATTGTTCATATGATTACACTTATAGTGATCATAATGATGCTTGTAATGAAAAGTGTTGTTAAAACTAAAGTACATTTCATTTATATTTAAAGGAAACAATTCAAACTACTAATTTTCAGAGTAAGCAAGTGTATGTGACATTTTTTTAAGAAAATTGTGTCATTCTATATATAACATATGTAAAAACTACAATACTTGTTTGTGATAAACTTAGTCACAATACTTATTAATTATAATCTAATGTTCTAGTCAAACATTCCAATATAGTCCTAGTCATTAAGCCTGAAATGTGTTTAAAGTTACCCACTGTAGCAGGATCATAAATGTGCTCAACTTTATTTGTTCAAGTTTATTAAAGAGATGGGCGCAATTCACAATTTCTTGAGAACGAATCCATACAAAGGAAAAATGGTGCCAAACGACTTTATTAAATTAAACATTGAAAAGAGTATAGAAAGACAAGACCTACACACTTACTAAAAAAAACTATAGGCCTCAAAAGTACACAACAAAACACATAATCATGAAATTTATAACATTTTTTAATGTATAATTGAATCTGAATCAAAAATTTATTTTCTAATCTCAAATCCAAATTCAAATCATTACATTTTTATAAATTTAAAGTTTTAGTTAAAGTGAAAATAATGGAAATTTAAATTTAAAAGTTGTTAATGTTTTGTTTAACTGACAGTTGTGTTTTTGTTTATTTGTATATCTACTACATTATAGAGAACAAAAGAATATGCTTTTTGAAAAAATATTATTTTCCTATTATTTTTGCCTTGGTTATAATTTTTTTTAAAGCTAAAATGCTAGGTTTTTTTCCTCCAAAATATACACATCTATATATAATTCATATTTAGATTCTCGAAATTGATGATTCAAGTGTCCCATCTCAAGATTATCTACTTTGTAATAAGAATGTATAAAAGCCAATCAAATAAATTTACTCTAGCAGATAATAAATAATAAATGTCAAGACTCCTCATTCTTAAGTACATCCTTAGACACCCATTTCCTCCACTGATTAACTTCAAATTCACCAGCCAACATATAGGTATCAAGTTATTGGATAGTTATTTATAAGGCCAATATTTCACAAAATGAAAATTAATTTTTTAGGAAATATACAAGGAAAGAAAGTCTCCTTGAGGAAATAACTATCCTCAATGCACATGCCAGATAATCTAATCCTTTCTTACCTTTGAAATCATTCTAACTCATTAGCACATAATTAATTCTGTTGATAGTGATAATGATTTGTTAAATATGCATATAAAGAAGCAAAGAACATAGAAAATAAGTGTGCCTTACATTGATTTTATCTAAACCCCTTTTTCTAAATATTTTTGTATGCGAGATTTGCTGGTTCAATAACTTCTTCCTTCCTAGAAATTATTTTGGGTTTAAATGTTTATATGAAGAATTTAAAACCCATTTCAAAGTCTTAGCAAGCAGTCACTGTGAAATATATATTAAATAAAAAAATAAAAAATCTCTTGAGTGCTGTTTATTTATTGTTAAAACAATTAAAACTAAATGCTTCAAATTATCAAAGTCATCATAGTCATCATCATCAACTATTTCCAGCCTGTGGCTGGATAAGTCTAGTAAAATGCCTCCATCTTCCTCTTTCCTTCCAACATTCTTCCTCCTTTAATTCCTTCCATTCTTTGCCTCTCACTTGAACACTTTCTGTTAACTGCTCCTCCCATCTCTTTCTTGGCCTCCCCTGTGGGTTTTCCCCCCACCTACTTTGTTTCCAAAATTTTCTTCGTCCTTTATTTTTTCATCCTCATTACCTGTCCATTTCATCTCAGTCTTACTTACTTCCTCTACTATTGCATGTACTAAATGTACCCAACTCTTCCCCGGATAACTTCATTCCTAATCTTACTATATTATAAATTATCAAAGTAAAAATCAATATTACATTCATAAATAAATATTATTTGGTTAAACATTCTATAAACTCAATTTAAGACAGAAAATATTTTTCTAAAAAAATACTATCAAATATTAACAAATTCATAACTCCTCAAATTATTTCTTACGATAAACACTAAATAAAGATTGCTAATGCATAACAAAGTCAATATAAAACCATAAGTTTATTTGTATTAAGATTACTGCATACTCCCACCATAAACAGAATCATTCTGATCATTATAATTTAAAATACTAAGCTAGCCTTGCAGGGATGTTACTTCAGAGATAAATATTAATTTTCTTTAATTCCATGTGAAATAAGCTTATATGATTAGCTCTCAAATAAATATTTGTTTAAATTGATGCACTACATTATTTTATATAATTTTACTTAACGCTCATGTCACACACATTTGACCAGGTAACTTGGAAACTCTATTTAAATCTCCACCAAATACTTCACTGAAGTTTGGTTTTGCAATTATTCCCAAGATGAAATAAGAATTTACTTGACCAGAAAGTTTTCAAACATTTCTTTATACTTTTAAGAAGGTGAAATACAGGCTACTCTTTGAACCAAAATATTTAAATAACCATAAGTCCAAATCGTTTGCGGTTTGGAACAAATAACACAAATTATTTTAATAAATAAAGTGGAGGCCATGGGAAAGAAGTCTTTGGGGAGCATGCTAGCTGTCACCAGGAGAGATAGGATTAGGGATGAAGATGTAAAGTCTAGAGTTGGAGTAAAGGAGGTACATGAGATAGTAGAAGAAGCTAGAATGAGATGTTATGGACACATAATGAAGATGGGAAGGAAGAAGATTCCAAAAAGATGAATAAATATGAAGTATGTAGGGAAGAGATGGGAGGAACAAATAGCATGTGTAACAGTGAGAGGAGCAGAGTGGAAGGGAGTGCAGGAGGAAGAATGGTGGAAGGACAAAGGGAGCTGTAGGCATTTTACTAAGCAGACCCGGCACCTGACAGGAAATATTCATTATGATGATGATAAGTTTAATAAATGTTATTTTAGATTCAAATTTTGTACAGGTTTTAAAATAAAAATTTTATATTTTTTTTTCCAAAATTTTGTTTAAACATAATGTCAACCCCCTCTGTGTGAGCCTAGGTTGTCAGGATGGGTTGCAGTCGAGGATGGGGAAGTGACTGAGTTCTAACTATGTGGGTTCATAATTGACGTCTGGGTTGGGTTTAAATGGTTTTTATTTGTACTACTATGTCTATTACAAAAACTTGATGTTGATAAAAAATATTATAAGCTATGAAATAATTTAAAATACTATTCAGAAGCTTGTGGCAGAAGGAAGTATTGCAAGGAATTCATAACCAATAGCCTGACTGACATTCTAGGGGCCCCAACACGATTATAGACCCTGGTAGCCCTTCAATACACGTATTGGTGATCCGGAGTCCTAACCAACGTAGCCCCAAAACACGCAGAGTGACCCCCTAGACTCAATGGTGATTAGTCAACCCTGTTACCTGGGATACACTACTTTATTTTGCCTTTTGTCCTAATTTACTGTGAGGAATGCTGAAACTTTGTTTATGTTGTCAGCGCAAATGTTCTCTTTGTTTAATAGCTAATCACAACACCTTGCAATACTCGTTTTGTAATTCACAATCCAGAGCACAACAATACTAAACAAACATACCTCAATTCAGGCCGTGTTGATTACAGATATATTTAAAATGTATCACTAGAAATATCTTTTAATTGCCTTTTTTGTCCTAAAGCTAAAGTTAATTTTTTTTAAATTGTTGATTTTAAATTCATCCACTTTACATTTAGTATTTAATAAAATTAGTTTTTGGAATAGTGTTAAAGGGTTTCTTTATTTTTCTTAGTATGAAAACAAATAAGAGAAATATTAACCAATGTTATGCTAGAAAACAGGCAACTGAATTGTGTCTCCTCGGAAGGTACTTTCTTCCAATACTTTAAACACAAACAGCCCAAATGAAAACCCTGATTTATATCTCCTTTAAAAATTGGAATTATATCTCCAAAATCCTGAATTGTACCTCCTTGGAAGAGTATCTCTTCCAACACTTTACATACAAACAGTCCAAATAAAAATCCTGAATTATATCTCTTTTAAAAATCAGAATTATATCTCCGAAATCCTGAATTGTGTCTCTAAGTGAAGGACTTTAAGTTTTAATTCTTAAGCTCATAAAGAATAAGTAAAGCGGAAACATTAGAAATGGAATTTAGTTTGTCATAAGACTGCTAGATGACATTACAAGCGACCAACTTTGATTTATGTTCAGTACAGCACATGAATAACATGAGGGCAGCCTAGGGTAGAAATCAATCAAATCATTGTAAATGAAACAATTTATAGAGGATTTTTATTGTTGTTTTTCACATCTGTTTTTAATAAATGTATAAATAATTTGCCATAAATAAAAAATTGATGGTACTTTTACAATAAATGATTTAAAAAGAATAATTGATTTTTAGGTCATACTCTATATTTTTCAACATTTAGCACTAGAATTTGAAATAAAGTTGATTAATTTTGGGGGAAATTAAGTAATTAGAAACCATATTATTTATTTTCATATTGAATTTGTGGAAAAGTAAAACTAATGAAATGATTTTATTTGTGAGCATTCATTGTAAATTTATTTTTCTAGTTTTAGATATTCACTGACTGCAGAGGTATTCTTAAATTAGTGTGGTTTGATTAATTTTGAGCTATTTTCCCCCATGCTTCACCTTAACTATAAGACATTGATGCATATCTTATATATCTTTCATTTCCTGGAGTCCCATTTTAAAATGTTTAGACACTTATAGTTATTTGGATTTAGTATTTTCACGTGCCTGCCAAATTTCAGTTTTATACCACACTGAGATGTAGTTGTTTATATTAATTCTGCACATTTTGAGGCCCTCTTCCCCATATATAATAATATTTAGTGATCATAAAGGTTTCCAGTGATTAACTTTGTCATCGTTTATTAAATGATTTGGACAACACCAGCTTTAAACGATTTATAATTAGGTCAAACAATGTGTGACGGCTTTATTTTGACAAAAAAGGCAAAATAATATATATATATCGAAATTCTGATCTGGCTATTAACTTCATCGACTCTTATCCGATTTTGATCAACCCCATTTTAAACTCTTTTAAATGTCAAGCAGTACATGAAAGCTTTATTTTGTCAATAAGAGTGAGCTGGATAAAGAGGTTGGGACTACTAAATTTCAAAACTAATATAATCTCATAACAAAGGAAATTGATAAAACTAAAGAAAAAAATGGAGTAATCCAGTGTTTGTGTTATTTGTACTCTCTTCTTTGTGTTTGATAAAGGCAACAATGCTGAAATATTATGATATTTGTGTTAAAATGTGTGTGACTATTTCTACTATAGAAGACAGAAGAAAGGAAGAAGATGTCACCTTTGTGCATTGGATTCTTCCCACATTTTTCCTCTTTCCCTAGGTGGGCTTTCTTCATCAAATTTATTCTTAGTAGTTTATTTTTCCTTTTACTTTAGTTTTTTTTTTTAGTTTTATCAATTTCCTTGATTATAAAATTATCTAGCCATTGGGCCACCTTATTTTTAAACAAAACTAATATAAATGAAACTTATCTGTAAAAATCTGAAAATTTAACATTTTTAATTGTGATTCCTGTAGAAAATTTAAATTTGGCAGGAATAGAAGTACGATTTAATATAACAAAATAAGTTTTAAAATCTAGAATCTTTAGATGTTAGTTGAAAACTGAAATTTTATAAGAATGTAAAAGAACCACTCTAAATAACCATCAGATTATGTAAATTTTAAATATTAAATGTGATCCGGTGAAAGAGTATGTAAGGGGGAATTTAATTGGATCATAACCACATTTTAAATATTTCTTTTACTACTTATTTTTGGTGCATTATTGCACTGGTTCTGCTAGTATTTATATAGTATATAATTTAATTATTTTAAATATTGATTATGACTCTTTTTACTGTAAGACTAACGAGACAAAATATTGACAAATAACTCATTTTTTTATGCTTTTTACTTTCTCTCTTCACACATCATAAAAAAAAATGGAACTCTCAGTAAATATTGAAAGTGTTCGAACAAGGTCATTTTTTCCTATGGGACACACAAGGTCAATATCCTTTGGGTGAAAGGAGGGCAAAGTGGGGTGCAGAATTGATGGCACCAAAAATATCTGTCCATACAATACAAGTAGGCTTGCTTTAAAAATAATACAAGTGATGATAAATAAGAATTAGAAAAATACCTTGACATACTATATTGAATGTAAATTAAATTAATAAATACCAACACTCTCAAAAACCAATTTTCTTTGTAATAAGTTAATAAATGTTTGTTTTTCAAAATTCATATTTACTATACAATCTCATTTCAAACTTGACATGCTCATCTGTATCAAGTTAATATGTCACACACAAAAATCTAGAGCTCACAGTTAATAATTTTAAGAAACCAATGAGACTAATAATGTCATTTGTCCATTTGCATTTGTTCCACCTTTTTTCATTTTTAATATTCTCATTAAGCTTGTCCCTTACAAAAAATTATTAATAATGTCAGTTAAAACTTTAATTTCCATTAATATTAATTTCATTTTTCGAAATTAAAACACTGTCAGAAAATACTATACTGAGCGATAAATTGGTTCTCCAACAATTAATTTAATTAATCCCCTTAAGACTCACTTCAGCAAACATAAGATCAAAAACAAATTTTATGTTGGATCAGTCTCAATCAAGCCTTGTTGCGTTTACACGCCCTAGACTTGTGCGACAATTATATCGTTCACATTTTATTTGCCCTATTTGTCCATCTCGGGGTGCTAATTATTGTACTACGCATTTTTCACACGATTGGATGATAATTAGGATAATGTTGTATCTCACCCCCCTTAGGTATTTAGGAAATTGGTTTAATAAGTTCCCAAGTTAGTTGAGTTAAACATGAATGTACCATTTATTGAGTTAAAACAAAAAACAAAAAATTGTAATTGAAATTTTAGGCTATATTACACTGACATAGATCCTACTTGTATGGTAAACTGACGCGAAGTGCACTTTCCAGAAGCTTCTCCTGCCCCTGATATCTGCCCCCTTGGTTCTGGAACCCCTTTTCACAGTGTTAAAACCAACCAGTAAGAGAGCTCTTAACAGTCTTATTGGTTATCATAATACTGAGTGGCCTAAAAGGTGGCCAACTCATCACCGCTTTTAAATATTGAACAAAATAAATGATAATTAATCAAAATGATATTAATAATAACAATATAACTTGAATTTAGAATTTTGTAAATACTGAAAATGAAATTGTTTAATTTTTCCTAATCATCCTTGGATGAAGCATATAAGAAAACTTATATATTGTTCTTTAAAAAAATATATACTTCATTCATGATTTTCTGATAACTGAGAGGGGGTCCAAAACAGGGTCATTACAGCCTACATAAAGTTTAAGTGATATTGATATAGGGTTAATTATTTAGGTTAAAACACTCTGTACAGTCCACCCGTGTTAGATTATCAAACATTGATGTCCAAGCAAGTGGTGTTTTATGTGACCAAAATAGTATAAAAAGTATAGTATTCACAATAAATATGGCGCAGATGTATTTAAATAGTAACCAAATATATTAGTGGTCAATCCTCTCATTGTCAGGAGCAGGTTGGCCTCATTTTGGATTATACAATGTGTTGTCTTGATTATATTCAAATAACTAAATAATTTCACAACAGACTTATATTTTATAATATTGCCCCATGCAAGGCATAATAAATGTATGACTAATTTATTTATTATTGATGTCATCTTTTATTTTTATAATAACAATAATAATAATAATAATAATAAAAAAACCTTTTTAGCTATAAAAAAACAATTGTAATTTTTGATTGCTTTATTATTAATTTAGTTACACAAATACAATAGTTGTGGATAAATATTCAATATGGATTGTACTTTTTGTGTGTGTGGTTTTTTGGCCTAGAAATCATTTAGTAAATAAAAATTCCTTCCTTTTCTATAACTTCCATGTCCCTAAATTGGGAGGTTACTTTGGTGAAGTGTGTTGAAAGGTAAAGTTTCAGTATAAACGAAAATACCTGTTTTGATAACATATTTTGTACTGTAAAATGATTGTGGCAATAATTTATTATTAGTATATTAGTTATCTTTGCTATACAAAACTGATATTAGCTTCTGGAATCACAATCATCATGAGCCCAGAGTAATTTGTGTTTACTACCATGGGCACCTGCAGTAGTAGCTTATAATCGTTCTATAACCTGTTTAGCACATTTTTTAACAAACAATATATTGCTACTTCTAAAAAGCACCCCAAGCTTGCAAAACTCAACCCAGATCCAAGGATGTAGAATGCTGTCTGCAGATTTCCAACTTTCAATTTAGTAAGACTAGCTCTGTGTGTCTTTATATTTAATGTTCGAAGACCATCAAGAAGGTAATCCTTTTTCCATTTCATAATAAATCCTGATTCTTGGAGTCTCATAGTTATGTCAGTGAACTTGGCCAAAAATGGAGAATGCTCCTCAACAGAACTGAAAGTGCCCAAAATCGTGCAGTAGCAATCATCAATCACATGTAGTTGTGTTCTGTCATCACGAATATATTCAGGTCTGTTAACTTCAATCTGGCCAGTATACTTTGAACTCACTCTACTGATGTTTCTGGAAAATGCTACCATTTCCAAAGATTTTTTTTCATCTTTGATAATGACTAGTTTGCTTAAAGTTTTTATAACATATGGGTCTGTCAAATCAATTGAGCTCAACAAATATTTTGAGGCTGGAGCAGATGTTAATGCAGAGATTTTAAGATCAGAATCCAGAGCTTCCATTATTGTGTTCATATCAGGATAGTACATGGGGATTGTGAGGAAACTGTATAGTAATCCTTTGTATGTACTGTTCATTAGCAAGTTGAACACCAAGCACATGAGGATTAAGAACCTCTGAGAGAACAAGGAAGGAAGAGAACGAGGTGCACCTCCTAAAGACATGTTGAAGGTTTCAATAATAACACTAGATTGTGGTGAGGTTTTACTCCCTGGAATGTTATAGAAAGCTAGAACTTTCCAAACAAAAGCCATGAAAAGATTGCTAAGGACAAACATAAGCCAAATAGTTGCTGAGAAGGGTAAAATTATATTCATGTATTTGGGTATTTCTAGAGCTCTTGGCACAATTTAAGATCAGAATCCAGAGCTTCCATTATTGTGTTCATATCAGGATAGTACATGGGGATTGTGAGGAAACTGTATAGTAATCCTTTGTATGTACTGTTCATTAGCAAGTTGAACACCAAGCACATGAGGATTAAGAACCTCTGAGAGAACAAGGAAGGAAGAGAACGAGGTGCACCTCCTAAAGACATGTTGAAGGTTTCAATAATAACACTAGATTGTGGTGAGGTTTTACTCCCTGGAATGTTATAGAAAGCTAGAACTTTCCAAACAAAAGCCATGAAAAGATTGCTAAGGACAAACATAAGCCAAATAGTTGCTGAGAAGGGTAAAATTATATTCATGTATTTGGGTATTTCTAGAGCTCTTGGCACAATAAAGGTGATGCAATCTTGATCATGTGGGTATGTCGATCTGTGGTCGTTGAAAAGTCGAACTAAAAAATCTTGGTGAATGCTTAGACCATGGGTGGTTGAGTTTACATTATTATAATAATTAAAAATATTATCTTCATTCAAATAAAAAATATTTAAAGTAAAATTCATCTTCTCTATTAAAACAGTAAAAAATTTACCATTTGGTCCACCCAGAATTATTCTACCATCTGGAGCTTTTGATTCAATAACCAGGGGATGATAATAATCAAGTGGTGAATCCAGTAAAAAGCCCTTGGTGTCTTGAAGCTTGTCACGGAACATTTTATATGCATCAAGAGTTATATATGTGTCTGATAGATTATTGAGATGAACCTCTTTGGTAAATGGATTATAGCTCATTGCCTTTACTCCTAATTTTGATCCTCTGGATTCATTGGTGCTTGTAATGTTGTATTCCAAGGATGTATCTCTCCAAAAGACAACCAACATATTTAAAATGCTGTATCGTGTCCAGCAATCTTCAAACATGTTCTTCATTGTGACTCTTTTCTCACGAACATTTCTGGTTATAACTAAAAGAAAGAAGGCTCTAGGATTCCAGAAGTTTGAGTCAATCCAATAATCATATGAAAAACAACTGTTTAATATTTCACTTTTAAAAACAATAAAACTTACACTGTTTTCAATATTGTCTTGAACATGAAATCTGCCAAAATCCTTAACATTTGTAAAGTTTAGTAAGGATATTGTTGAAACTGTAGTAGAGGAATGAATATCCTTTAATATAGCATCACTTAATTTACAAGACGAGTCATCTTCATCATCAATGACAAGTAGGTAAATTTTCTGGAGAAAATATTCTTTAAGAATAAGCTTTACTCGGGCAGTAAAAGAAGACAAATGTAAGATATTCTCATCTTGAAATGAAGTTAGTAAATTACTTGCAGTATAACAAGTAATCTTCGCGATTATAAGAAATAATATCAGTAAAATGATCTTGTAATGGAACATCTGAAAATAAATAAAACATCTGTTATTTTCACATGAAAGAGAAAAGTTATTTATATGGATAGCGTCTTACCACTCATCCAAGCTAACCACATATTTATGGTGTGAGCATGAGGAAGGTAGAAATGAATGAAAATATACCTGATATTATTACTTTGAGGAAATGGGATTCAATTTAGGTAAAACAATCTCAATACTCTTGGGCATTATATTTTGAACCCTGACCTCTATGACAAACTACTCTCTTGACTGGGTGTCCATCAATTCTGAAGAAAAGTTGTCAGTACATTCAAATGGCAATGGTGGTAGTTTTTGAATTGGGTTGTTGAAAATATGATATATTCTTTGCAATTGTCATGAACAAAGCAACTTTTCTCTCTGGAAATAGGCCATAGGTTTACTCAAATATATTATTATGCTATCACATTACTCCACATATAAAATCAAGTTGAAAAACTGAAAATACAATTGCAATCAGGGGCATGACCGAGAACACCTATTTTATCAGAACTGGTAGTGATTACATCAATTGCAGTGGATGCATCAGGAGAGATAAACTCCAAAAATTCAACTGGGGCCAGCAGTTTTGGCACAAGTTATATAGAATCAAATTAATATATGAAAAAGTGACTAAATTATTCCTTTTATAAAGAATTTTAAATGTAATACCTTTTACTATATTTTAATGATTTTTTTATTTGTGATCAAATAACTAATTATTTTATTTGAATACAGAAGTACACCTAAATTGGTTTCTGAATGGCTGAACGTAAGCCAATACAATAAATTGACACAAGATTTTAGCAATGTTCATCTCCTTCTGTAAAGTTCAACAAGCGAGTGCGACTGGGCCTTAATGCACACAAATCCTCAAACCAGACTAGCTCACTGTGCTTTCACTATTAATACTTTAGGAGATGTTCAATATTATTATTATTAGGAACACCTGTTTCTTTATTTGGGAAAAACTGAAATAGCGATGTTTGTTTCAAAGAGTGGTTTATTGTTGTGGTCATCTTTGAATGATTAGACCTATTCTCCAGTGTAGAAAAAATGAACTAAGTTAATTAATAAAAGGGATAAAAACCACAACTGAATCCTAACTTAACACGCTCATGCTATAACTTAATAATAATAATAAACAATATTTTAATTGCATTTAACTACCAGTTAGTTGGCCTCTTGTTAGGATTATTAACAGATGTACACCATTTTAACAATTTTACAAAATTAACTTATAGTAAAATAATAAATTATAATGTGGTTAGTAATGTTTTGTGCAATTATTTATAAAGAAGAAATAAACAACATATTATTTGAAAGAAGACTAAAAATGATTGCCAGGTGTCAAAAAAACTGGAGTACTAAAGGGAGAATAACTTTCAAAGTTAAGATATTGGGTTCATTAATGGAAATTAATAAATGTATTTACTTAAAAAGGTGTAATACTAACTTATAAGTTATCAAATATTAAAGACTATATAACTAAAAGGCTGACTATTTGTTGCTAACAGTTTAGTTACAAAAGTATACACTTTTACAAAAAATATATTAGGCAACAAATTTAATATTAATTCGTTATTTGATTGCTTTTAGTGCAAAATCAAATGGCTATCTAGAAAGCTGCAGAGTATTACTTCTTTAGACACTCAATGAATATAAAAACTAACTATTTTGGGAAACTTCTGGGGAAAAGGGAGAGGGGGCTTTGAACCTCATGAGCCCTTCACCGTGCCTATGTTCATGGTTATGCATTTAATAATAAAACTTGTGAAAAGTGGCATATTAGTATACATCCTAATCAACTTGAATGAGCTCTATATTTACTCAACAAGTTCTTGATCTTGCAAACAATGTTTTAAGTCTTGCCACTACCTTAAATTGTTTCCAGGAGCTCTATGTCTAGTTTAAGTCCGGAACACCAAGTTGAAGACTTGCCAAGCAGGATTTGAGAGAGTCCCTCAGACTTATTTATAACTAGGAGGATACAGGCACTAATAACCAAGCTCTGTCCAGAGTATTGAGAGTGTTGATATCACAAATAATTGAAATCTATTACTATTTGTTTTTTGTTAAGATCACTTATACCAACCAAACACTATTATAGTCTGTGAGGTTGGTTAGATCTGTTATTTCAACTGTGCAATGTCAACACAGACTATAATTACAATAACTAAAAAAACTAGAATATAAACATTAAATTGATTTAAAGTTGTGTACAGCAAATATAAAAGTACTATGTTCTTTCCAAAATCTATTTTTATTACTTGCTTAAGAATCTACACAGTATAATATATTACAGTGAAATCTTTAATAGCGAACCCCTTTTGTGATACAAAAAAGTCTTGTCACTAAGAAGTGTCTGTTATTTGGGAAAATATATTTAAAAAAATCCTCCTCCTTGAACACAGTTTAATCCATATGAGCCTCTATACTGTGGTTATTAACTACAACTGTTTTAATTTTTGGCTGCTGTTTAGAGATGGATATACATAAATAAGCATCTCTAGAAATGTATGTTAATTAGAAGGTTCGTTATTGGGAAATTGTTTCACTGTAATAGCCTATGTTATTTTGCCATGGTATTTTAAACTGTCTGCTATAAGGAATAATCCGTTATTCAGAGATGTCTGTTAAAGGAAGATTACACTGTACTAACAAATTTAAGGCAGAGTCAATCATAGGTAGGTGTGTGAGATATTCACCTATAGTTCAATCGCCAAAGGAGTGATGGATGCAGATGTAAAAAGAGATTATAAAAAATAATCATAAACAAAATAATTGTTTTGAAAGTTTTGACTACCAAAAGGGACAACAAATCAACATATAGTCTATCGGATCATATAGTTTGGTGAATGAAAACATGAGAGTAGACCTCCTAACTTTTACTAGCTGTCATTTACCTACACTCCTAACATAGCTGGGGTACAATTTATAGCTATCATATAGCTAATTGCTAATAAAACTAAAGTCATGCCAAAAGTGCTTAATTTGATTCTTGTCTACTGGTGTTATTTTTCAACATACATGAGTGAAGTACTTATGTGAGGGTAATTTAATTAATGCTGTTTAGTAATTAAACCCAACTAATTCAAACAAACCTCAAAGTGTTTCTTGCTTTTACAGAAGTTCCTATAATTTCTAAAGTTTGATTTCTTTAAGTGTTACTTTGAAATTTCTGTGTAGATATATTTAAATTACAAATCAAAATGACAGTAATATTTATGTCTGCCTCAACAACATTTAGAAGACATTCATGGAAGGAATAAATATTGGTATTAAAGTAGAAAACTACCAAATATAAGAATATATCAAAATAGTCCGTCTGATTAATCATTAGTATTTGCATGTGTTGATCATGGTTTGTTGTTTCTGATATTGTTTCATAAATAAAATATTTGATGTAGAAGGTAATCAATCACAAAATGATACTACTGCAGAAGTATGTCATGTTAGTTCTCACCACTAATTATTTATTGCCATGATACAGAGTGGTTAAGAAGTATTTTACTACTGCAACTAGAAAGTTAAATGTGGTCTGGTTAAATTAGTAGGCCTACTATGTTAGATATGTTTTTATGATCTTTAACAAAAACAACAACAAAATATTGTAAAGCGGTTATTTTCATTTCCAAAGTATTTACGAATATTAAAATAAATCATGTTTAAAAAATATGCCGAAATGAAGTAATTTAAAAGAAAATTTATTTATTTGAAACATATAAATAATTACTATTGTTGGAATTAATAATGATAAAAGTGTGTTTATTACATATATTATTTTATTTAAAAAATAAATGTATAACTGTTAATAATGGCATTCACATATCATCAATGAACATCACAACCATGTGACCATGCATATCTGACACTAATCAAATCCACATATTACCAAAAAGTGGTTCATTCTAAGCAGATGAAGGTAACTAGGTGATAAAACATGTTATCATAATTTCACAAGAATTTGTGGAACATTCCCTAAGCTTAAGCTAACAAAGAGTTTTATAGTACCAATACCTAAACTAATATATTAATTAATTAAATGTATAATAATAAAACACTCCATGAACACAAATTACACAAATTTACTTCAGTTCTGCTAATTAGATGGCAATCAAATGAATAAAGCATTAAGATAATTTATTGGAGAATGAGTTTTTAGTGTTTTGTGTCATTACTGGCCTTGAGAAATGTTTGGTAGATTTATGATAATTATTAAATGTGTTTATGTCTGAATAAACAATGACTTAGCTATGCTGTAATTATCAGTTTCCAACTATTAACTTCACTATTAATTAAGTGGTATGTTATATGTAGCCTGGAGACACACCAACAAGAATGATTAGAATGCTCAGCCTATATGAAGAGCATAAATATACAAAGTGTGGAGTTGATTGATAAGAAGCTGTAACCAATAACAAGCAAACAACAAAATAAAATATAATGAAGAGTATATAGCAAGTTAAATAGGTATGTATTGAAAAAAAATAATTCAAAGAATGCTTAATCAACCCTTTTTTTGTATTAGTAAAAGTGTATATAAAGTAAAGTATTTTTAAAATGTCAAAAAGGTGAATCTTTAGAACTATGCCAAAATTAAAAGTGCAAAATATCACAATGATTCAACAGATAAAAATCAGGAGTTGAAGATGGTATTTAAGTGCTAAAAGAAATACTTAGACGAGATTTATGTAAGATGTAAGGTGTAAGCAAAACAAAATGAGACTTTATTATGAAATAGTAATTTTACCAATAGTTTTTAAAACTAAGTGAGGAAAACATAATTTTAATTCAATAAAAATCATTTTACTCATTCAAATTGGATTAATAAATAAAGGTAAAGGTTTAGTCATTCAAAATGAGTTTAAAAAAAATAACTTAACTATTTTTTTTATGTAAATGTAATAATTATTAATTTAAAAATGGTTTTACTAACTAAAAATGTGAACCCCTGTTTATCACAGCACATAAGCTTGCAATTAATTCAAATATCTGTAATCAGCCTTAGTATAGTATTTTCACTAATACCAGGCACTTTGGTGGATATTACTAAAACAAAAGAAACAAAAAAAACTTACTTATTCTATGAACTTAGTAATTTGAAAGTTCATGCTGCACTTACTAAAGTACACCACCTATCCCTATCTTGAAATAGTTCTATTCCGTCCACCTCATTATACCCTATCTCTTTCAGGTCCATTCTAATGTTAGCCTCCATCTACCTTTAGGTCGTCCCAATGGTCTCTTCTCATTGTGTTTGTCAGTCAGTTCCCTGAACATGGTTCTAGAATCCCCCCTCTGTGCTACATGTCCTGCCCACCGTAATCTGCAAGACTTGATTATCCTAAAAATGTCTTGTGATGACACCTATAGAGAACAAGAGTAAAATAAACTATCAGTAATAGTTAAAAAAAAACTTGTAATAAGAGGTAGTTCAACAAAATGAGGAGAATGAATAACTTTTCTGAGAAAACTTATATAATAAAGATAATATAATCATAAATGAGCTTTAAGGACTTGGAAAACAATGTTTCATTGCAAATGTTTATCAGTAACTTGAATTAAATATTATATGAGACACTTTATTGGGCACCTGGATTAAGACATCCGTCTGGTCTGGTCTGATTTGCCATAGATGTGCTGATCAGGATTTTAATTCAGGATTAATTTACCGAGGTGTTATTTCCTAAATGTTTCTCCCTTCCCACATACATTGGCATGTATTTCATCAAAATTCTATCTTCATAATTCTTAATCCATTAATGTAAATCTGGGATATGATTACTATAATAGTTGACCTTGGTAGTCTTGGGGTAAAGTGCTTGCCTCAGGACCCAATGTTCGTGGGCCTCAGTCGACCAATTTTTCTTGAGCCATAAAAGTTTCCAGCACAACTTTCTTTGAAAGAGAAGTAAAGCCGTTGGTCCCATGTTGATTTTGACATGTAAAAGAACCCTGGAAGGTATGTTAAAATATCTTACCTGGTAGAATTAGTCGGCACTTTTGCTATTAGAAATTCTCGTATACTGATATAATCGAACAGTTCAGAAAGTGCACTTTAAATACCTCAAATAACAAGGCTACTGATACTAATGATAGTTTATTTACTTTATAAAGTTGTAATACTTGTTATGTAGTAGATTTGTTTATTGAAGGAATCCTTTTCCAAGCCTAATACTAGAACTCTAAAATAAAATTCAATAATGATTAATACTCAATTTTCCTTAATGAGGAAATTCATTTTTTAAAGGCCTTTCCCCCATATTGTGACGCTCACACAGAGGTCAGGAAGCGGGCCCCATAAATAATAACCATGAGGTCACAAGAGGAACATATTTTATTTTTGATAA
>CABFVX010008115.1:12962-26245 GCA_902151425.1 Timema shepardi | reverse complement strand
AGGCCTGGCATTCCCCACATTCACAAGATGTGATTAATACACGTCTTGTCAGAGGTGAAGGAAGGGTTTGACAATCAGATAAATCTTTGCCGAGACCGAGGATTGAACCCCGGACCCGAGCACAGAAGTCTTGACACCTTACCTCTAGACCGCCAGGTCGCCCACTCTTTAATAACATAAATTACTTTACACGAACAAAAAAATTTAAAACTATATATAAAAGCCCCCTCCAATATTTTTAATAGGAAGATCTTTTCAGAAAATATGTTCATACTTTTTTGCTGCCAAAATTGATAACATTTACCAATTAATTACGTATTTTTATTTTTATAGGTATTGATAATATCTGACAGTTGCAAATCACATGGGTTGATGTATGAATATACGTGAAAGTAGAGCTTAAATATGATGTTTATAGGAAGCCAGTGAAATTGAAAATTGTAAACTCATTGTCACAATAGCTGAAATAAAAATGTTATGTACAATTATTTAATTTACTTTCTTAGTCCGTTCAGTTAATAACGTAAAGAGAAATCGTATATAATAATAATAATAATAATATGAAGTGTTACTAGAAGTTTTGATACATTTTTAGATTAAATATTCAACTAATACAGGGCGTATACTCGCCTGGAAAACCTTGACCTTGGGACTACCCAGGGATTTATTGAATAAAATGTTCTAAAAAAATTGCCTAGCTACTATCGATGCACATAAATATTATATTAAAAAAAATTCTCCAACAATAATTACCTTATCTAAATAAGCGCCCGACTATAGACACTGTACTATGGACGATACATGACAATGCACTGGTTCAAAACACACAGAGAAAGGATCGTAAAAGTAAGTAGGTCATGGTTTACTTATTCATAAACGTGATTCAAGCTTGTGTGTTTTGTATGAAGAATATTGACTTTTTTTAAAAAAAATATTCACTAAATTATGTTAAAGTGTTTGAACTATTAAACGATGAAAAAATCAATTCATTAGCATAAACTGAATTATTTGTATTTCAATTTTACGATTGGCTTACGTTAAGAAAGAGGTTTGAAATTATTTAAGAAAAATAGATTTCAAGTTAAGAAACTATAAGCCCTGGCTGTCGGAATTTTTCTAGATGATTAAAATTTAACAAAAATCATTTGAAAATAATTGAAATATGAATTAAAATACATTTTAGATAATAAATTATATATATATATATTTGGATAAAATTATCTACAGGTTTTAATAATGATTTTTATGTCGTAGATTACAAAACAGAATATGCATTTTCTAAAATTAGTAATTTTTTTATTTTTACTGAATTAATTACTCAAATTGAATGCTTTTTAGGAATCAAAATTGACAAAGATTATTAAAATGTTAGGTTCACATACGTTTTACTTATAACATCGGAATTTTTAAAGCGCGGAAATATTAAAAAAATTATCTCCAAAAACTGATAATCGCCGGGAAATCTTGGAATTTTCACGGAATTTTGTCGAATAAGACATTTCTAGAATGCCAAACCTTAGCGCCTTTCGATCAATGTGGGGAGTCAAAAGTGGGCTCCCTATAAAAAATCAGGGTATAGTAGCTTTTCGGTCGTATGAGGCTATTTGTATTAAAATTGAATTTTATATTAGGATTCTGGTTGGAGGAACCTTATCTGACTGTTAAAAAAGTTAACCAAAAAATCTCTTTAATATCCTCATACGTCAACCTCATATTTTTATTAACACGTCGTGAGGGTTACATGCTTATGTACTAATTACGCTAGTGGTTTTAGGGATAAGGAAAGTCATATTTAAAGGAAGTGTACCCGGGTTTACGTGGAGGGAGAGTGGAAAACCATTTTGGAAACACCACCCACAATACACTCATCCGAGATTTGAACCTCGATCTCCTCTTCAACGGCAATCTAGTCTATCGGTCTCCAAAAAAATAATTGTTTGTATTTTCTGAAGTCTTCCTGTTAGAATCCTACAGTAAACCACCCTTAATTTCAACCCTTAGTTTTTACATACAACTAGATAGTTTTTTTTCCTTTGTTAAAGAATTAAAACAATATTTTTTGACGCTTATTACTTTGAAATGTACTCATAGGGGATCTAAAGTGGGCAACATTGGATTGCAAAGCTGCGGCTAGCCGCTAAATAACGGGTTTGTAACTGGTCTGTANCCCCCTCTCTTTTTATAATTCTTGTCTGGTCCGCCATATGTGGATACGAGGGAGTACTTTAATGTACTGCATTGCAGGTTTGTTACCCCCACGGGTTAATACAACACATACGGGCTGAGTTGAGGCTGGAGTGCGTGCGTCTCTGTCTGTCTTTCTCTCGCTCTCTTCGATGTGTTGGTTCCTCTTCGCCTTAATTCAGCTTGTAAATAAAAATATCAATCAAATGTTTATGAATTTAATACGTGGCCCAGGTACTCACTCTCGCCTTTGACTAGACCGCCGATGACGCGGCGAGCGTGGTTTGATCCCGGTTGGATGTACCGGCGGAGGTTTTCCCTGAATGGCCTCCCACTTTAATCTCCACGCAAATGCGGAGTACACGTTCTCTAAATTCACTCTTCTTCAGCCCTAGCTCATTAGCGTGGTTAGTATTTATTTGAGACTCGCCTCGGTGGCGTAGTTGGCTGACGCGCTTGTCGTGTTGAGCTCGACTGCTGAGGATGGGGAGATCGAGGTTCGAATCTCGGTCGGGTTAACTGGGGGAGGTTTTTCCTAAATGGTTTTCTGCTCTCCCTCCACGCAAATGCGGGTTCACGTCCTCTAATTCAACCCTCCCAATTTCTAACCCATTAGCGTAATTAGTACTTAGAGCGTATAACCCGAACGGGTAGTAAGACGCGGTTATAAAAAAAAAGAAGATATACTGCAATTATTTTTAGTCACAGCAAAACACATTTGTGTTGGCTACAACATGTGAATATTAAGAATTTATTATGAGATATCGGTGTCTTTTACATTTCTCTTGTCGGTGACTTGGCGGTCTAGAGGTAAGGTGTCAAACTTCTGTGCTGGGGGTCCGGGGTTCAATCCTCGGTCCCGGCAAAGATTTATCTGGTTACCAAACCCTTCCTTCACCTCTGACAAGACATCTTGTGAATGTGGGGAATGCCAGGCCTCCATCGTGGTTCGGATTCCACGTTAAACTGTAGGTTCTCCATTTCATCTCACAATTACCCTACCATTACACATTAGCGTAAGTGCGTATAACCCGAACGGTTAGTAAGACGCGGTAATAATAATAATAATAATTAATAATACATTTCTCTTTTAACTTTGAGCTTGTTAACCAATCAAATATATTTCACTTGACCAAGTTTGTCCCCCACCTCCCGTCTTCCGAAAATTGTGGTCCGATCATCTGGAATTTCGGACTGCCAAGTTTCGGTCAAACGGGGTAATAATTTATAAACGTATCCATACTGTCTCGGTTTAGAAGTTTATGGTGTCTGGTATTAGCGTTATAAAGGAATGATAAAACAACTGTAGTGGTATCGATGGACTCGACTCTCCATTGCCGTCCTGGTTGCTGACTGGGAGCGGTGAGCGGGTGGTACACGCCAGTCAGTGATTCGCAGCCGACCTCGATACGGGAGGAAATTGATAGAACTAAAGTGCAATTCAATTTCAGGACGGCGCGGCGTTTGTAAAACAAGTTGTTCCTCCGTCCGCGACTCTTGCGTTTCCAACCTGTTGAGTTTGGCATGTTCGTTGACTGTTTCCTTCGGTGAATTGCTCGAAGGAGGTGCGGGGGGTGAAGACATTGTCCGTAAGTTGACCGGGGTAACATAACACTTCCCAGACCCATTTATACTTCTCTGTCGACCCATCGGAGTGATCGGAAAAAAAAAGAAGATCGAACTCATGACTCCATGGACCCGACAAAGCGTTTTTCGCAATGCCCTCTGTTCGTCTGTCTGTCTGTATCTCATTCTAGAGCCGAAACCATTTCACTGCTCGGGCTAAAACTTGGTAACTAGGGTTTTTATAGGGTTCCCTCGAGGTTTTTTTTAGAGTAAGATATCTAACCCTAAATCTAAGGGTAGTTTACTTAAGGGCTTAAATATATTTTTAACAAGGACCTAAACTATGTTGATTACTATTCGTAGCTAGGCATTTTTGTTTGGCTATATGGAATTTTCGATATGGTTTTCCACTCTTCCTCTACGCAAATGCTGGTACACGTCTTATAAATATAACCTTCTCATTCCCTAAAACAATCAGTGAAATTAGTACATAAACTTATTATAATACGAACACGTAGTAAGACGCGGTGATTAAAAATCAACTCACAACTACCAGATGCCCTTGTCCGTGTGCCCACTGGTGCGCGTGACCTTGGTATTATAAAATATCTGATGAAATGAATATTATTAATGTCAACTCTTAAAAATCTCTGAAAATAATAAATCAAAACGGATATCTTGGAGTTGAAATACCACGCGGCAAAACGAGAGAGAGAAATATAGAGCGAGAAAATTGATTTTCAAAGATCAACAGGTTGGAATGGCTGGATCTCAAATTCCAAGAGCTCTGTCGTCCGCTGACAAACGTCTTCTCGTCACAACCTCGCGACAGAAACTGGCTAGCGTGTCTGCTTTTATTGATAAGTTTCTATCTTCGTTTCCTTTTGGCTCTAATCAAGGTAACATTTGTGTTTACAGTAGCCCCGTGGCTTCTTTGGTGCTGACTGACAGCTGACTTCTGACAGTCAACATTTAGGTATATACAGTAGCCCCGTGGCTTCTGACTGACAGCTCACAGCTGACTTCTGACAGTCAACATTTAGGTATATACAGTAACCCCGTGGCTTCTTTGGTGCTGACTGACAGTTCACAGCTGACTTCTGATAGTCAACATTTAGGAATATACAGTAGCCCCGTGGCTTCTTTGGTGCTGACTGAGAGCTCACAGCTGACTTCTGACAGTCAACATTTAGGTATATACAGTAACCCCGTGGCTTCTTTGGTGCTGACTGAGAGCTCACAGCTGACTTCTGACAGTCCACATTTAGGTATATACCTAAATGTTGACCGTCGGAAGTGACAGATGCTAAACACATGTTTTTGTAGCTCATATGGTTTGGCGTAGAGATACATAATTTGGTCTGGTAACTTTTCAAAGCTGTCAGTCAGCACCAAAGAAGCCATGGGGCTACTTTACGTACTATAACCTTAATTATTATGGCCCGTGGAAACAAACCAACTACACTGACCATCAACTCTAAGGTAACTGAAGATGTTATCTTCGCTCTCTTTTGGTTAACTGCCGCCAAATATCTCTCGCTTTCAGTGTAGGCGTTAAAAAAAATAATCTTATGACACATTCGACCGGGAGGGACTTTGATGTCCGGGTTTGGTCGCCTTAAGTGTATACTATTAGGCCGGTGACAGACTGACTGACACAAACGCCGCGACCAGGTATCTCTAGTGTATTGCATTGTTTCATTTGAGAGGGGTCGGACTAGCGACACGAACGCCGCGACCAGGTTTGAAAACGACTGTGTGAGCGTTTCGTGGACGTAGCGGCCTCTCTCGGATGAAACCATGTAACAGACTAGAGACCTGGTCACGGTGTTCGTGTCGCAGCGACCAAAACGTCAGTCAGTCTGTTACCGGCCTTGATCGCTTTGTGGGCACAGAACTTGGCCACCCCATAGGAGGTTATCTACGCGTTGTACCCGCAATGAGATGATGGTTATTATGAAGTTGTAGAGCAGGGGTGTCTCTTAACATAACCTGAGCTTAATGAACCAGATCTTGGTGACCTTTGGGATTATTCTCAAGGAACCCCTAGGCTCGTAGCCAGGCGCCCTGACCACTACACCACAGGGCCGGTTAGTATATAATTCATTCACGACCTAGGTTTACTTGGATGACAGCTCGAAATATCACTACGCCAACAGCTGACATCTATCACTTTGGATGACTGTAATGAAAACAGATGGTAATATATTAATGTGATAGTTAACAACAGTAATTTAGGCAAATATTATTTATATATTTATTTGAGGTCGGACCCAAAGTTTATTTATAGTTTTATTCCCCTTAAAAAAATATTCACACCACTTTCACAAAAACTTCTAACGAACATAGCTTCAAAATGGCCACTGACGAATCTAAACCATATGATTTAACATGATGGTAAACAAGTTTTTTACAATGATTGATAAAAATACTTTATTCAGTTAAATATTTCAAAATACGATAAAATAATCATAAAATCATTTATTGTATGTAAAAAAATGACAATTATTTTCTCTTTTCCAAGTAAATACGATGCCTGTATTAAAAGGTATTGATGTGTGCACTAAATATTAAACATAATCAATAACGTTCCAAAACGAAGAAGTACTTTTAATTATGTTTAAAAGGTGACCCTGGCGATCTAGGGGTAAGGTGTCAGACTTCTGTGCTGGCGGCCGGGGTTCAATCCTCGGTCCCGGCGCAGATTTATCTGATTACCAAACCTTTCCTTCACCTCTGACAAGACATCTTGTGAATGTGGTCCTCCACCGTGGTTCGGATTCCACGTTAAACTGTAGGTCCTTCATTTCATCTCACAATCACCCTACCATTACACAGCGTAAGTGCGCATAACCAGAACGGGTAGTAAGACGTGGTGCTAATAATAATAATAATAATAATAATAATAATAATAATGTTTAAATATTGTTTCGGATTGAGTACAAAGAAATGATATTAAAAAAATGAGATAGTATGAGAAAACTTAAGTTTACGTTATTTTAAATGTAATATATAACAGGTAATTAAAGATCTTTACATTTATAACAAAACTGTGATCTTTTACAAGTGTTGACAACCCAAAACCTAAACATATGATTTTCGAACTTTCATCCAGGTAAAAACCTATCGTGAACGGACTTTAGGTGATGTGAGAAAGAACTACTGGCAACATCGACGAACCAGCGTTGTCAAACTTGTCTTATCTTGAGGGGAAGATTGACGTCACGAAAACAAGAGAGTGACGACGCTGCTTTCCCAATAGTAACCATGCAGTTCTCTCCGAGAGTATATTCAGCTGTAAACAGTAGACTTCGCTCCCTCCATTCAAAAAAATGCTAAGTAAATACATCATGTTATTATTTTCGCACCGTGGCTTACTACCCGTTAGGCACGCCACACTTATGTAATAATTACGATAATGCGTTAGGGTTTGTTCGGCGCCTTAGCTCGATCGGTAGCGTGTATGTCTACTGATCTAAGGGGTCCCGGGTTCGATTCCTGGCTGGGCTGAAACATTTAATCGTTTAAATGTGGGTTTCCCCTTTCACAGTGATGAATTAACGGCCAGAGTACCACACCACAGCTAAAGAAACGCAAGGTTCCAACAGCTGAGCCACTAGTCGTAGAACCAAGAATTAGTGGAGACAAAGAAGATAACGACATAATTAATGTCACACAACATATCATTGCCTCCTGTGTATTTAGAGAACGCACTTCTCCGGGTGACTAGTGACGTATGTATATAAAGAGCCTAACCCCAAGGGTTAGTGAGACGTGTTGATTAAAAAAAAAAGGGCCAGAACTGAAAGTGGGGATTTCTAATCCGTCATGATTTGAGGAAAGGGGACGTGATTCAAGGGATGTGGGGTCTAAAGAGAGGACACACTCACGCCGTGGTAACTCCCCCCTCCCTATCTCTTCTATGTTCTGTGTGACGTGCGGCTGTGAGCCTCATGGCCCAGTGAGTAACTTCTGCCTCGTTGCGTGGGACCGGCAGATTTTTCTACCTCGCTGACCTGCCGCCCGTCCGACGTCACCGCCACCTTCCCCTCCATCGAGGTGGACGGACGGACACGGACTAGTTCTGAAAGATCGCCTTTTCATTTTTTAAATAGGTCACATTTTTAAACTTTTAAAATAATGAAAACTTCTCTTTCTTTGCTACTTAGCACCCGTCTGGTTCGTCCTATTTACACTGACGGTTCAAAGAGGAGGAAAGTTCGTTACACCTCCCCTGGGATTTTAACCCCAATTTCCCCGTTGTCGAAAAACCAAACTAGACGAGCTTGACGTCTTGAACCGCGTGTTCATCGATGCGAATGTTATTTAATAGGGGTGTGCAAAGCTTCGAAATTTCGACTCGGTTTCGAAAACAAACATCAGCTTCGACTTGGCTTCTAAGCTTCACAATATATATATATATATATATATATATATATATATATTGACAACTAAAATACTCAATTTATGTTCAATTATTTCCATTGTGAGCTGTTTCGAACATCGTAAATTAATATTAATATTAATATGGAAAAAAATCATTAGTAGTTTGATTGCACGTTGTGATAACTTGATTTATAAGATTGAAACAAAATATTACAAACCATTGAGCGATAAAACATTTTCCGAGTAATTTTAGCGCATAAAGTAATTTAAATAACCACAATATAATATTTTTTCAAGCGTAAAACAAATAACAAAAAATATTCGAACTTCGATTCTGGAGTAGAGAATATTTCATAATATTCTATTCGAGCTCGCTTCGAATTGAAAAAGTGGATTCGCACGCTCCTAATTATTTAATTATAACTTTAAAACATCGAATGCACCGGGGATATACCCTGCTCCTCTATATTGTAGTTTCCCACTCTCTCTCAAGGCAAATGCTCTTCATTTGATTCAATCAATACTCAACAAAATTATTTACACTTTTAGTCTGATTTTTGTTGGAAGAACAATAAAATTTAAACATTTTTTTTTTGCGGTCAACAACGACAACATTTTACCATATTAGTAGTGTCATTTCATAGATATTGATAATATCTATCATAAGTGACAGCTGCAGATAACATGACTTGACGTATGAATATATTAAGATTGTTTTATTATCTTTAGCAACTACCAGATACTGTGCTTCCTTCCGAAATTCAGGATATATCTTAGGTCCATGTCGCTTAGTGTCGTTTTCCCACTAGGGCGTGATCCGCACCGGTGGCTGCGCAGCCTAAAGCGTTGGACTCACTGGGCCGCCACCGATAGGGAGGTTGGATCTCAAATAACGGTTGGATTATTCATGGATGCTCTACAAAAACCACTTTCTTCTCCCCTATTTCCGTAGATTAAGCTGTTGTTATTATTATTATTTAGCACCACGTCTTACTACCCGTTCGGTTTTATACGCTTTAAGTACTAATTACTCTAATGGATTAGGAATTGGGAAGGTTGAATTAGAGGAAGTGAACCCGCATTTACGTGGAGAGGGAATTGAAAACCATTTAGGAAAAACCACCCCCAGTTCACCCGACCGAGATTCGAACCTCGATCTCCCCGTCCTCGGCAGTCAAGCAGCTCAACACGACTAGCGCGTTAGCCAACTACGCCACCGAGGCGGGTGACTAATCTGTCAAGTAGGGTAAAGGGACGCAGGGGATGGCAGGGAAAGCTAGTGAAGGTTCGTATTTTTGCTTTTTATACTGTACGTTTTAGTTCAGAAACTTTTTGGTTTATAACAAAATGCTCTTTTCAAATTCCGCTATGCTAGTGTCCGATATAAAATAAATGTTGTAATCACTGCAGGTAGAAAATTAAACTAAACGTAGGCCAATATACTCAAGTAATATTCTTTATATTTTGTCTAAAAATATTTTATGTTAAAAGATCGGAAACAAATATTGTAGTTTACCTCAACTTGGGTTTCATTCCGTCCCACCTAAATAAACTGGTGCTAAACGTGTTAATTAAAAACTCACACTAGAACGGGGTGTTGAAAAGTCATTGCTTAGTCTACTTTTGTCGAAGCTCGGTGGGAATTCTCTTAGGAAATTATTATATGTGGATGGCAAAATGGACGTGAATCTGGTGGGGAAAAACTTCTTTAGAAAATACAATTGTTATCTCGCTGGTAATATTGTTAGCAAATATCTTACTAGGGGTCATCCGTGGTGGGTAACAGTTGAGTCACGTGACCCCTTGTCCCAAACGTTCATAGCTCAGTTGGGCCACGGGACCTCTTGTCCCAAACGTTCATAGCTCAGTTGGGTCACGGGACCTCTTGTCCCAAACGTTTCATAGCTCAGTTGGGTCACGGGACCTCTTGTCCCAAACGTTCATAGCTCAGTGGGGACACGGGACCTCTTGTCCCAAACGTTCACAGCTCAGTGGGGACACGGGACCTCTTGTCCCAAACGTTCATAGCTCAGTGGGGACACGGGACCTCTTGTCCCAAACGTTTATAGTTTAGTTGGGCCACGGGACCTCTTGTCCCAAACGTTCATAGTTTAGTTGGGCCACGTTTCGACTCCACCCATCTCTCTTCCTTATATTAGGCTAGGCTTGTTTAGGTTAGGTTAGGTTATGTTGTGTCTTACTATCCACCACTTGCTGTTTGTCGCTCAGCTTGAGAAACCATTGACAACCATCCTAGATGGGGGGAGAGCCACAACAGCCGGGCCCGAGTTAGTACATCAGTATGAACAGACAGACAGACAGACGGCATTACGAAAACAACTTTTTTTAGTTTCAGGAAGTAATTAAAAGTTGACCTTTTATCAAAATCTCGAATTTGATAGTTTTTGTCACTCACAAAACGGCACTTTCTCTCCGAGGTGTTGAGAGAAATAAAAAAAGTTTTAATTTTTTTTTCAAAATATACGTATGCCGATGAAATATAAGGCGTGGCGCATACTCACGCGACATAAAGCAAGCTCATGAGGTGAGGCATAATATCTATGTCGCAGGGGTATCGGCATAAGCTAGTTTTTGAAAAAGAAAACAAAGTTTTAATATATTTTTATTACTACAGGCATCGACACCATAGCTCAGTCGATAGCGTGTCTGCATACTCAGCCAAGGGTCCCGGTTTCGATTCCAGACATGACCGACAAATATGAGGTTCCCACTTCCACAGTGATGAATTACCGGCCGGGGGGTTGGATGTTGTGTCTGTCCTAGATTTAGGTTAGCTTATAAGTCGTGTATTGATAAAATCGACTGTTTCAGAAAGTGGATGTTGAATACCTAACATAATAATATTGACGGCCGCAGATCACATTAATTGACGTATGAATACGTGAAAGTAATTTCTTACAAAGGAAAAATTGTGCCAAATGGTTATAGTTGGTTATTATTATTATTATTATTATTATTATTATTATTATTATTATTATTAGCACCGCGTCTTACTACCCGCTCGGGTGATACGCACTTACGCTAACGTATAATGGTAGGGTGATTGTGAGATGAAATGGAGGACCTACAGTTTAACGTGGGATCCGAACCACGGTGGAGGCCTGGCATTCTCCACATTCACAAGATGTCTTGTCAGAGATGAAGGAAGGGTTTGGCAATCAGATAAATCTGTGCCGGGACCGAGGATTGAACCCCGGCCGCCAGCACAGAAGTCTGACACCTTACCCCTAGACCGCCAGGTCACCCTATAGTTGGTTAAACATTGAAAAGGGGGGGATGGAAGGGTGAGTTCTATACACGCGCCAGACAAGTGAGGGGCCTCAAAGTTGTTCACAATCAAAGACACGATAAAATATAATTATAAGCAGACAGGACTAAGGCAGCCACGCTCCAGTCTCCGTAGCCCTGTCCTCCTCTCGTTGTTTAATTGAAAGCAGTTTTAGTAACTTTTGTAACCGTCAGATAGTCCTCCCCAACAGAATCCTGCTCTCTAACCCGCATAGTATCCCGTCAACTGGAGACTTCGACTCTCCCAAACGAACATTCCGCTGTCTTCTCCCGAGAGAGCAATTTTGTCTTAGAACATCACCTCCCCGGCGTTGCCCTGTTACTTAACAGCAATTTTGAGTTTAATTTAAAATGTTTCGTCCGTGTTTAATATTGGAAGCTTCAGAAACAATCTTCTTGTTTGTTTCGAACACGACAAACTTTCTCTTTCACGATTTTATTGTTATTCGCGCGTGTGCTTGGAAGTTTCAAGCAATCTAGCATGTAGTGGCATGTAGCTACATGTATCGAATAGTTGTATAGTGGGATCATGGTAGGAAGACACTTTTAGGAAATATAAAAATATTTAATTGTTGTCAACATTGATAATATATTGCAACATTATCGGTATTATTTTACAAAACTCCATGGCGTGGGCCACACCGACCGAGCGACCGCTGCCGTTAGCGATGATATTGCCAACATTTTCGGATAGAGGATGTCATGTCGTCAGCACAACAGACCCTCTTATGGTTAATATCAGTTTTCTAAACAGGAGCTGCTACTTATTTATTCAAGGGTTTGACCCCATTCTAGACCAACTGCTTCACAGATAAATTCTGAAAGCACTGGGTATCCAACCCAAGGACCTTTGTTTCTATATCCAGGAACTCTGACTACTAGAGCACAGAAGGTCGTCTGATATTATTGTATAGTTATTAATAATACCCGTCAAAACAGACAGTTGCAGATCACATGACTTGACGTATGAATATATGTAATTAGGCTTAGTAATTTTTGTAACTGTCGGGTAAAGGCTCTTCAAACATAATCCTTGTAAGCCTGGATTTTAGGCTTGTCTACGACAGTTTTATTATAAAACTAACCAACCTAACAAAACCTAACCTTCAATATTGATAAACGCTTGAAAGTTGGGGCTTTGTTTGTAAAAAAAAGTATATTTCTGTCAGTTACGCAAGAGTGGATAAAGTGCGAGTGAATTAAATTAATTATTTTCTCTTAAATATTATATAATTGAAAAGCCAACCCCGTTAGTCTCTGCCATGTGATCTATGTTATAAGTGTGCAAAGCTTTCGCTTTCTAGGTCATTTAGAAGCTTGTGGAGGGTGTGGAAAAACACGCGTGCACAAACATTAGGAAATCATGTGTGTTACATGGTTTTTGCAGACTAATCGCGTAATATTCCGTATATATATATATATATAGCTATATTCCATTCACGATAGGTTTTTACCTGGATGACAGTTCGAAAATCATGTGCTTAGGTTTTGGGTTGCCAACACTTGTAAAAGATCACAGTTTTGTTATAAATGTAAATATCTTTAATTACCTGTTATATATTACATTTAAAATAGCGTAAACTTAAGTTTTCTCATACTATTTCATTTTTTTAAATAATTTCTTTTTATCCAACTCGAAACAATATTCTAAACATAATTAAAAGTAGACTACTTATTTTACATTTTCGAACGTTACTGATTTTGTGTAATATAGTGCACACATCAATACCTTTTAATACAGGCATCGTATTTACTTGGAAAAGAGAAAATTGTTGTCATTTTTTTACATACAATAAATGATTTTATGATTATTTTATCGTATTTTGAAATATTTAACT
>CABFVX010008115.1:0-12352 GCA_902151425.1 Timema shepardi | reverse complement strand
CCCCCCCCCCCACGCTTTACAAATATGACCACGTTTCTTAGTGTCCACTCCAAATTTCATATCTTTATGAATTAATTCGTAAATTTCGTCCGCTATCTTTAATTTTCAAAGTTTTTTTAAATCTAGATTTGTTCATACAAAATTTCGACTCTTAAGTGTGTCGGTAAGTTGGAAAGAAGGTTTTGGAAGGACAGACAAATTCCGCATGGATTTTATATGTTTAGATAATGTATAAAATATAATATTTTAGCTATGCATATATTTTATTATATATTATAAATATATAGGTCTATTGTGTAATATATATAATGTGACCATTTTTTTTGACACTATTCACAACGTAAACTAATTTAAGAGCATATAGCGATGAAGGTTGGTTTCTAGGAAATGTAACTGCATTCGCGTGAAGGGAGGTACGAAACTCTCAACTGGGTGCACCCGGCTGGGATTTGAACCCGGGGCCAAGTGCCGAGTTAACCGAGTAGCGTGGGAACGACTCCGAAGCTGTGATGACGGTAGCCCGCACGCATTGCGATGCTTTGAAAGGGACTTCCCCGTATTCGCTTACCCGAGGGAAATCACCTCCAAGAGAAGTTCCTTTGTCCCGGGAAAGAGAGAGGACAGACACTTCGTCCTGAACGGGGTGTACTGGAGCGTTAAATAGAAGAAAGGGCTTGGCGGTGAGTTCTCTATCGAGATCCTCTTCACCTTCACCAGTCGTCAGGGCGGTGGGGAGGGTGTTGCGGGCTGCAGTGCGCAAGGCGTAGGGGACTCCCGCGAATCGATCACGGAACGAGCGAGTGGAAAAGGGGGGTGGGGGGGGGAGGTGGCATCGTTTCCCTCCCGATGGGCGGTGGTCCTCGTTCTCCCCCACCCTTTCTTTTGTTCTTTTCAAAGCTCTCGAGAGAGTCTGGTGAAAGGCCAGATGACCAATCGCCTTTGGTAAGAAAAAAAAAAGGGGTGGGGGGGAGCGGGTGGCAAAATTCTATATTACTGCAGAGCCTCTTCCACCCCATCCTTTTTTCCCCTTTTTATATTTTTATAGAGTTGCTTCATTAACTGGTTGTTTCAACGCCAAAGTGCCATTATTTCTTGAAAAAATATGTTATCTTTCTTTATTAATAAAATGAAGTGTGTTTGTATCTGTCTGTCATGAGCATTGCGAGATATCTATCGCATGCAGAAGGTTGAAATTTAAAATTAATAGCCTCCGAGGGGTGACCTGGCGGTCTAGGGGTAAGGTGTCAGACTTCTATGCTGGCGGCCGGGCTTCAATCCTCGGTCCCGGCAAAGATTTATTTGATTACCAAACTCTTCCTTCACCTCTGACAAGACTTCTTGTGAATGTGAGGAATGCCAGGTCTCCACCGTGGTTCGGATTCCACGTTAAACTGTAGGTCCTCCATTTCATCTCACAATCACCCTAACATTACACATTAGCGTAAGTGCTTATAACCCGAACGGGTAGTAAGACGCGGTGCTAATAATAATAATAATAATAATAATAATAATAATAGCCTCCTAGCACAAACATGTGCACCTCAAATCTGGAATTTTAAATTTATATTAAATTGTCTTTAAATTGATTAAAAATTAGGTCGGAAGAAATACGTATTTTTCTGTCTGTTTGAAGCAGACCAGGCTATACACTTATGTTCTATCTACACTTACGGTTTTTAGGGATAAGAAAGGTTATACTTGTGGAAAACCATTTTGTAAAAACCACCCCGACCTAGATTCGAGCCCCGCTCTCCTCGTCATTGTCAGTCTAGTCTATCGCGAGAGTAGCGCCTTGGATTATGCTGCCGTCGAAGCGGGTCATCTCTTTTAAAATTCACGTTCCTCATCCCATGTCTTAAATAAGTGTATGCTGTGGATAATCCGCGGGGGCAGTAAGACATCGCACTAAAACATTTAAGGTGATTGGCCCTTTTCATTTGGCGTGAAAATGCAGAGCCGTGGGAACAAACGGTTATCTTCAAGAATGTTTATTGTTTTGCTATTTTCTTTTCGGAAACGGTTTGTTCAAGAATAGAAGCATGTTTGTTAAGTTATAATTTTTATATACACACCTTCTCTATAATTTTAACAGTGGTCAAATATAGATAAAATTGACATCTTTCAACATTATTATTATTATTATTGTCATTATTATTATTATTATTATTATTATTATTATTATTATTATTACTAGCACCGTATTACTACCCGTTCGGGTTATACGCACTAACGCTAATGTGATATGGTAAGGTGATGTGAGATGAAATTGTTGACCTACAGTTTAACGTGAGATCCGAACCACGGTGGAGGCCTGGCATTCCCCACATTCACAAGATGTCTTGTCAGAGGTGAATGAAGGGTTTGGTAATCAGATATATCTATGCCGGTACCGAGGATTGAACCCCGGCCGCCAGCACTGAAGTCTGACACCTTACCCCTTAGACCGCCAGGTCACCTTGTAATAAAATCAAAACTTGGAAAGACCACACTTCACCCCTCGATTCCAGATAACGAGTATATACTATAAACGGGTCAATAGCGTTCTTTTGCGCATAACGACGGAGACGGCGATTTTACCGTCTAATGTGAATACTTGGACGATTCTTTGAGCGGCGCGGTAAATTTTCTGTGTGGGATCGGCCTTAGAATCTTGCTCGGGTTTAATTAAGGGATCCCCCCCACCTTCCTAAATGGTTTCCCGCTCTCCCTACAAGCAAACTCTGGTACGTTTCCTCTGAAATTCTACATACCTGGTCCCTAACCCTCTGGAGTAATAAGTGAGTGCGTATAACCCAAACAGGTGAGTGTTTGTTTTTAATTTGCCGTGCAGTCTCAAGCAGATGTTTCTCGACTAATGCGATTTTTATGTAATTTTTACTTGCACTCGACCCCTCGGAGAAAGAGATATTGTGATGGTAAAAAAATGAACTTGAGATTTTGATAAATCATCATCAACTGTTTCAAGCCTGTGACCAGGTCAGTTTAGTAAAATGCCTCCATCCCCCTCTGTCCTTCCATCATTCTTCCTCCTGCACTCTCCTTCTCTCACTTGCACACTTGCTGCTATCTATTCCTCCCATCTCTTCCTTGGTCTCCCTTGCGGATAAATGTTGAACTGAAACAGAAAAAGTTGTTTCCGTGATGTCATCTGTCTTTCTCTCAGCCCAGAACCTAAGCTTTCCCCGTAAAGCTTTTGGAATTAACTATCTAACCCTAAAAAATAATTAAGGGTAGTTAACTAAGTAGCAAAAAAAGAGGCAATTGGTTTGCTCTAAATCCGCTCTAACGATCTTGATAAATGTTTGTGTCCCGGTACTTTTTAACATAACAAACAAAATGGAAACTCTCGTTTCCCACGATAATGACTGTAAGGGTACTTTACATAAACAGAAATTTATAATTTTGCTCACATCTCCGCAAATATTTGAGATACGAAATAACTTACGCTTATTATTTGTAAAGTTGTATGTAATCCACTATTAAAAATATTAATATTTTACTCGCAATAATATTATAGAAACAATTATTGTATCTGAGGTATAAGCATTTTTTATGGGGCTTTATTAAAACAGAAATTGATTGTATGTTCAGGCCCGGCCATGCACATGGGCCCCCTCCCGCCCCTCAAATAAATCACTTTGACTTGTCATATTTATTTTGTAATAATATTATATTTCAATATTTCATTAGTTTTATGTTGCCCTTTTTTTTCTCGTAAAATTGATCCCAAACTAAGCTCGAAAATCTCTAATCGAATCCCCGTCTGTTAATTTATTGTGCCCGATATTCGCCGCTAGGGGCGCTGATAGCCTGGTATTGCGTGGAGTCGGACAGTCCGTGCTTGTAAATCAACGCAACCTTTGCGTTTGGCGAACCGGAGACACTACGTATCTTCGGACGGTACAGTTGACTTTTGATAGGAAAATAAAAATAAGATTTTCTATCGACAATAATATCCGAGGTAAAATAATGAAATACTTGGCACAGGGCCTCCAAAAGTGTTAATCCGGGCCTGTTTAGGTTCCTTGCTAGACAGAGCTCTATAACAGTGTATGTACAGTAGCCCCATGGCTTCTTTGGTGCTGACTGACAGCTGATGGCTTTCAAAAGTTACAAGACCAAATTATGTATCCCTACGCCGAACCATATGATCTGAAAAAACATGTGTTTAACAGCTGTCACTTCTGACGGTCAAAATTTATGTATTATACCTAAATGTTGACTGTCAGAAGTCAGCTGCGAGCTGTCAGTCAGCACCAAAGAAGCCACGGGGCTACTGTATATTATCTCGTTTGTGCTCTTCGGTGGGATGTTTCTGCAACAATGCAGGCCTGTATCCTTTTGTTTCATCAATCTCATGAGTTTAAAAAAAAAAGTAAAAATGTCTTTATCTCAAGATAAAAGCGAGAAAAGGCTGCGCGTTGCACCGTACCATTTCTTCCTAAACAATGGCGTGCCCTCTCTTGACAGGCGGGTCTTCTTGGACACTTTCACAACAAACAAATTGACGTTTAGTTGAACCCGGGAGGCTCTTTGGCAGGCTTTCCCGGGCGGTGGGATAATTTCAGCCGTATGTGATGTGGCGGCTTCTTCCCGCTCACTCGCGTCCGTCCTGCGTGTGTGTTTGCGGGTACTCGCACCCCTGGGAAATTAACACCGCGCAAACAATATCGTCGCGCGCTCGGCCGAATATTTGAGTGTACACTCCGTCTACCAGGAGTCTGGCCCTATCTTACACCGCGTATTACTACCCGTTCGGGTTATACGCTTATGTACTAATTACGCAAACGGTTTTAGGGATGAGGAAGTTTATATATTCATAGGAAGTGTACCCGCATTCGCGTGGAGGGAGAGTGGAAAACCATTTGAAGGGGGGCTGGAGGAGGGTAGCCAGCCTCAGTACACCCGACCGAGATTTGAACCTAGATATCCCCGTCAGCGGTAGTCTAGTCTACTGTAGTACTGTGTGTACTATATTATGATGCAGTGGTATAAAAAAAAGTGCACGAATATTGAAGCTTTGAAATTATTTTTGATTACATATGTATGCTTATCATAAGCAAATGGTCGTGAGAATTGATCCCGGGACCCTTGTACTAGCACTCCAATCGTTAGTTCAATTATGAGTGAAGAATCCTGGATATCTTATTCAAGACAATGGTCTTGAGTTCGATTCACGTGTCTAGATATTTCAAATTTACGAACACTTATTTACAAGCCCACTTCATCAATTTTTTTTCTTAAAATAAAAGTTTGAACTGGTCCAGGTTAAAGTGACATCGATCAAAAGTGTTAGGGGAGGGAAGGGTAAGGGGTGAACTCTCTTATCCGGTCCTGTTGCATGCTGGGGCCGAGGGTAGGAGGGAGCTCTTTCAGTCGAGGTATTAACGGCGGGCAACCTGTGGGGTAGTGGACCGCAATTTGTGGGAAGGGGGCGACTGTGTGCCCAGATGATATAAAACTCTCCTTCCTCCCCCCCTCTCCCTTTCCCCTTACATATGTAAAGCGGTTGACCACCTGCTGCTTCTTGCCCCTGGGACTCCGGCAATTTGCTCGACCAGATTGGATACTACAGTTAACATTAGCGGATGTGTTATTTAAATAATATAACAATTTCATTGACCCGCTTCGGTCGCTTCATGGTCTAACGCGCTACTCTCGCAGTAGACTAGATTGCCGATGATGGGGAGATCTAGGTTCGAATCCCCGTCGGTTGTACTGAGGGTGGTTTTTTCACAAAAGGGTTTCCCACGCTCCCTCCACGCAAATGCGGTTACACTTCATCTAAATATAACCTTCCTAATCCCTAAGATCATTATAATTAGCACATAAGCGTTTAGCTCGAACCGGTTGTAATACATGGCGGTAAAAATAATTTCATAGTTGGACGTTTGATTGTACACTATTCCAACTGTTTGACATTGTATCGGTAAAACTAACTAACCTGCCTTAAGTACCTGCGATACTACATTGTGTAGTCGAGTCTTGGGGTGAAGTGCTCGCCTCAGAACCTAACGTTTGTGGGTTCGAACCCAGCCGGGGTCGACAGATTCTTTTTTATTGATAGAAATCCGTAGAATTATTTTCTTCGGAAGGGAAATAAATCCGTCGTCGGTCCCATGTCGATTGTAGCATGTAAAATAACCCTGGGAGGTATATGAAAAATACCTTTCCCGCCAACATTGGTAGGTCCTTTCACTCTCGCTCGTGGAAATTCCCATGTGCTGATATAATCAGTTAAGTTCTGAAAGTGCATGTTAAATACTTCCACCCGCCTCGGTGGTGTAGTTGGCTAACGCCCAAGTTTCGTGTTGAGCTAGACCACCGAGGACGGGGAGATCGTGGTTCGAATCTCACTCGGGTGAACTGGGGGTAGTTTTTCCTAAATGGTTTTCCACTCTAACTCCACGCAAATGTGGGTTCACTTCCTCTATATTCATCCTTCCTAATTCCTAACCCATTCGTGTAATTAATACTTAAACGTATAACCCGAACGGGTAGTAAGATGCGGTGATAATAACAATAATAATAAATACTTCCATTAAATATATAATAAAAAATATATTATGTAGATACGATACAATGCAAATTTTTAAGATGTTTCTTTTTTATATAACAGATAAATTTATTTTGAACAAAATTGATAATATCCATCGTATACATTCGTATGACTTGTAATAATACACGAAAGTAGATCTTGTAGCCTTTCTATCTATGATATAAAGGCCCTCCTACGAACATTGTGTTTTATCCGAGTCTACAGTCCTATTGAACTACGCCTCAAATTAAAACTTAGCCGGTCTCTGCTAAATTTACTGGCGATATATAAAATTAAGAGTTAAGAAGAAAAAACTTTTTTATTACTAATTTATTTTTAGCAACGCATCTTACTACCCTTTCGGGTTATACGCCGTGTATGTGCCGATTACACAAATGTATTAGGAAGGTTGAATTTAAAGGAAGGGCACCCGCATTTGCATGGAGGGAGAGTGGGGAAAAACACACGACTGGGCTTGAACCCCGAACTCCAAGTCTTCGGGCAGTTTATTCTATTGCTAGAGTAGCGCCTTACACCACGCGACTACCGAAGCGGGTAAAAAAAAAAACTTTAAATAATTATGTTTATAATTTTCTTTTACATTACAGTTAGGAAGGGGGAAACACATTCTAAAGAACTTTTCTGTCTGGTTATAAATATCGCGTCGTAGCGAATGTATCATCTTGTAATAAAGTTGTCTGCCGCGGTCACATCCACCCCATCACCACCACCACCACCACCAGTGCGCTGAACGACGCAGTGATACAGCCGATGGAAACTCCTTTCTCTCTCGCACTCCCCAAGGGTTTAATCTAAACGACGCCCCCTGCAACTCAACTAGGTCGTTGCTACAAAACTCGCTCGGCGTCACCTCGACTCGCCAGTTCCATATATTGCCAGCTCACCTCCGGGGTTTTCAACGAGCACTGTCGTGAGCTTTCTACTTAGTTTCACGAAATTTGATTTTGCTCCTCATTCCTTTATGTACCTTCAATTGCTCTCAACTGAAGCGTAGTCAAATTTTCAATTGAAGAATATTATTTGATAGCTTTTTTACTAGATCTACTTTAATGGGCTCATACGTCAAGTCATGTGATCTGACATCTTATATTATCAATAACTATAAAATGACACTTCTTTTTTCTTGCCATCGTGTCTTACTACCCGTTTGGGCTATAAGCTTAAGTACTAATAACGCTTATTTGTTAGGGAAGAAGAAGGTTGATGTTTAGAGGAAGTGTGTCCACATTTGTGTGGAGGGAAAGTGGAAAACCCGTATAGGACAAACCACCCTCAGTAGACCCGACCGGGATTCAAACCCCGATCTCCCTGTCGTCGACAGTTTAGTAAAATACGACAGTGACGCCTTAGACCATATGCGGCCACCGAAGCAGGCAGTGACTTATACTTCCCCTGGCAGCGACAACGACGAGATATCTGCTACGCGTTATTTTCCTTGTGAACTTTTGAAAACAGATTCTCAAGCCACTCACTAGAGTTCTTTCCTGACGTCCTATCATTCCTCGTTCTTTCCTGTCGGATTTACGAAAGGAAAATAAGTCCGCGGTCGGACACTAACATAATTAAACTCTTTCGCGCTTTTCCGTCACTCACTCCTTTGGGACAATTCTCTGGATGTTCGTGACCCACTAACAGTATCCAATATCTTCCGATCTTTTCAAACACAGCTGATCTTGGGTGGTTTTCACGACGTTACAAGCAATTACCCCGCTAGTTCATCCTCCTACTTATTCCTGAAAGATTTATTGTCCATCAGAAGGTGGCGTCGTGAAATGCGTTGTAAAAGACAAATAGCAGCTTCTTGCATCGGATTAGCCGCTGTTTTATTATTTAAAAGAAGGAATAAAAAAACGTATGTGGTCGAAGAAGTGGCTTTCTCAGATTGAGATGTACAACCACGTGCAGCTTCTGCGTGAACTAAGGGCAAATGAGCCGAACGATTTCAAAATCTTCCATAGCACTAAAAAATAAAAATCCTTGGCAAAGCAAAAAATATACGAAAAGAATGTACATACAGCCTCTTGTCAAATCACTGACTCAAGAACGAGAAATGGTGGAACGTCAGGAAAGAACGTTAGTGGTTGGCTTGCTCTTTTTAGAAGTATAACGGGACTGGCTGTTAGGAATCGGTGTTTGGACAGGCGTCATTCCTGCTAGCCACTAACTTGCACTCTCACCTTACGGATTCGCCCAAGGGACCGGCTGTAAGAAATCCGCGTTTGGACTTGTGTCACCCGCTTTACCACTAAATTTCCTTACGGGTTAGCCTTTTCTCAAGGAATGAATGCAAGTGAGTGGGGGGAGGGGGGAGGTTTAGTGACATTTAATCAAGTTAAATACGCCGGTAAAATTAAGTCTGAAACTGTGCCTAATTAAATACTGACTTGTTCTCATATTTCCGAATAAGAGTAAACAAATTATATTTCAATGTCACGAGTATTGTAAGTTTCTGTTGCCCTGTTTAACTTTCAGCATTATCTGTGACGCAGCAGAGGGGCTGAAGTATCGCCGCCTTCAAAAATACAGGGTGGCGCAAAATACACCTAGGTGGGCTTTCACACGCGATGGTTTCTCGCCGTCGCCGTGAATAAAGACAGCGCTCTTCTCAACAATCCGCATCCTCCATTTTCTAGTTGGTCTCCAATGTGCTAACATGGACCGGAGGAAGGAATGTTTGGGTGTATACATGCAATATTTACAACAGATAAAACGCCGGCGAAGACCACAAACGTGTTGGGTACATCCTTTGAACATTCATAGACTTACAGATGGTGTGTTTGCCGGAATCACGATCAACTCGTTCACTTAATACATACATAGGGTTTAATTAACGCGGACGTGGACAAAGGTGTAATTCTAGTCTTGCCTGGTCGGACGCTGACGTGTGGGTTGGTTTTCTTATTCCGGCTGGGTATATTGATTTTCTTTTTCTTCTTAATGGGTTCTAAATATTTTTCCACGCAAATATTTACACGAATGGAAATATAAGAGAACTATAAAAAGTTAGTGGATATACTTTGACGAATTCATACGTCAAGTCATGTAATCTGCAGCTGTCACAATTAATAAATATTATCAATGGAAGAAAGCAACGCTATACAATCACCTATATATTATTGTGATATGGTATTTTATAAACCCATGGTGCCCCATGGTTGGGCGCCAATTATGGAGGTATTGATTTTATATGTGGTATTTGACCCGTGATACGGTGCCAATTATGTTGATACGGGATTATATACTGATGATGCAGATGTGGACGATATCGAATTTTATGATGACGACGCGTATATACGTTACTACGCACTCATCACACGGTTATGTGATCTGATTATTTATGATTCTTATACTTATGAAATAAGTAAGACCTATAAATTTGTACACGGTTTATTTAGATGATTGCACCTTTGGTGCTGAAGATTT
Source organism: Timema shepardi (assembly GCA_902151425.1). Taxonomy (NCBI): domain Eukaryota; kingdom Metazoa; phylum Arthropoda; class Insecta; order Phasmatodea; family Timematidae; genus Timema; species Timema shepardi. The sequence continues at coordinate 2,370 of CABFVX010008115.1, read as the reverse complement.
GATATTAATGATACAGTTTTTTCTTAATTTACGGACTGTTTTTCTATGATATTACATGTTCCGTGTACTGTCTAATGTTATATTACTCTTTCTCTATTACCGAGCTCTCTGTGGATTCATACAGACCAGCGGCTTATATATGACATACTCCTTGCTTATTAGACCCCTTGTCACCAGTGTCAAAACTAACTAATGAAAAACTCCTGGTAACCTGATGTTGTGAAGGCTGGCTTCTTATTGGACAGAGGGAGCCAGCGTGTCACAAGATTTTGCTAAATAGGACGGAGTTGATCTTTTAAAGAAAAAAGGTTTTATGGTACAATATTTTGAAATTACTTCTGAAAAGCGTGTGACTCTCCATGGATGAAATATAAAAGGATATTTTATATACATGGACAGTATCATTGCAATATGCAAGGTGAAACTTGGGAGATAAATGAATATAATTATCGAAATTAGCCGTGTCTGAATCTTATTTGAATAGATTTAAAAATTATATCTGGACTCGGGGTTTGAACCCGATCAATATTGATCACCAAAGAATCTGTATTTTCTTTAAAGTGCTCCATATGTATCTTCTTAAGAAATCGTATACACAGGAGACAATAATAATAATCATCATCATCATCATCATCATGAACAGCTCTCAGCCACCGACTGGGTCTGTTTGGAACCACCTCCTTTCCTCCAACCACCTCTCTCCTCCACCTTGGTCCAGTCCTCTCCTCCACACTCCTCCTTACTCCCTTCAGCCATCTGTCCCTTGATCCTCCCCCCACCTCCTTATCCAACATCCTCCTGGACTTCCTTTCTCTCTCCATTCTTCTCACATGACTGTACCACCTTAGTCGTGCCTTCTCTATCCTGTCCTGGACTGTCTCTTCCTTTACCTCTTACTCTCTCATTTCTCATCCTGTCAAGTTTCGTCACACCGATCCTGCTTCTGAGGAATCTCATTTCACTTGCCTGCATTCACACAAGTCACAATAATTGACTTTTATACACAAACTAGGGGGGGGGGAGGGGTGCATTATGGATCTGTCAGTTGAAGATATGTTTTCACAACTTTTAATAATAATTGTATATGTTGATCGACATTTGTTTCTTTAGTTTGTTTTTTGTGCGACAGTATTACTGCCAGCAACTTTAAGATTTGCCCTTTCCACCCCCTCCCCCTTCAGAGCCCGCTCTTTCATGGGGTCGTATAAAAAAATCCTATAAAAAACGTGAAACCATCCCCTGCTACAAAATGCTGCACCGCCGGTCAGAGCCTGTTGCCAAAAAGTTGGTCGAGATTGAGTCGGACGTAGGTGGGTGGGTGGGGGTGGGGGGGAGTTTAGGAAGAGGGGGGATGATCACGTGGCTGAATCTTCTTCAAATGCCAGTGGAGGAGAAAGGGGGTTGAAATCTTGCTTGTTAGCGGGAGATGGAGGCAATCAATGAAGTGTGTTGACGAACCCAGACATGGGTGGAGGAAAGAAGGGTTTGTTGGAGTGAGAGAGAGAGAGAGAGAGAGGTGTAAAGTAAGCTATCGGAAGGGAGGGTGCGTGCTATTCCGAGGGGATCGATGTCATTAATGTGAGTGAAAAGTGGAAGTTACCGAGCTTTCTTTTTATGATAGGGGCACACGCCCTTAAAGCTTCCGAACATTGTATTTTAGAACCAGAGTTTAATAATGTTGCCTGTTAATGGCGGATGTACCGAGTAAATTGTACCACTGCCTGTTTAGTTTGGCCTTGTTCTTTGAAGATGTTACTATAATTGAAGCTGATATCACAAAGTATTCTAATCCACAGCATTGTTTCCACCCGTTTTGGTGGTCTTTTGGTCTAAGGCGCTACTCTCGCAGTAGACTAGACTGGCCGATGACGGAGAGATTAAAGGTTCGAATCTAGGTTAGGTGTACCGAGGTTTTATTTTCTAAAATGGTTTTCCACGCAAATGCGTGTACACTTCCTCCAGATATAACCGTCTTAACTTCTAAAACTACTAGCCTAATTAGTTCATAAGGGTATAGCCCGAACGGGTAGTAAGACACGGCGCTAAAAAAAACATTGTTTTTTTTGTTTGTTTTTTGTTAGCACCGCCTCTTCCTACTATTTTGTGCTATACGCTTACTAAATCACGTTCATGTGTTAGGGATGAGGAAGGCTGACTTTATATGAAGAGTACCCGCATTTTTGTTGAAGTAGAGTTGAAAACCATTTAGGAAAAACTACCCTCGGTACACCCGACCGAGATTTGAACCTCGATATCCCCGTCATCGGCAGTCTAGTATATCACGATGTTATCCGTCTTTACTGGGGCTTCGCATGGAGTGGGTTGATTGTCTTAGTCGAAGTGTAGTTTCCGTGCGACTAGGAGTCGATC